>VHZZ01008487.1:10103-25155 GCA_009801015.1 Silene noctiflora
TAGTTACTCTTTTATGTTAATTTATTCGTGTCCTAAATAGCGGGGTGGCACATTTTGCCTAAGCATGTGCGCAGCAAGCTGAGGGAGGAGTTCGATGAGCTGAAGATGACTTCTGACATGACGGTGGCCCAGTATTACCATCTCTTCAATGAGAAATCACGATATGCAGAAGATATGGGCTTGAGTGAGGAGAACCTCGCGCTGAGATTTGAGAAGGGGCTGACATATAAGATAATAGAGAAGTTGTCGGTTGGTGTACTCACCGATGTCAAGGAGGTTTATGAGAGAGCAGGACGGGCTGAGAGATTGGTGGAGCTGGCAAAGGAGAATAGGGAGAAGGGAACGGAAAAGGAAAGCTGAGAGTGAAGGGGGTGGCCAATCCAGCTATAAGAAGAGTAATCATGGTCAGGGAAGAGCGTATTCGTCAGAGGGCGGTTTTAGCAGCGGAGCTTCGTTCGGGCGTGGACGGAGTAGTGRTGGCAGTGGTTGGGGYATCTCATGCTTCAACTGTGGCGGTATGGRCCACAAGCGACATGAGTGCACGAGTGCTGTGTCGAACGGCTTCCAGGGGAACTTCTCGCAGAGGCAGACTCAGAGTTACGGGAGCAGCAGGCCAACTAGGTCGTGGAACGGCTATGGGAACCGAGGCAACACTGGAGGGGAAAACCGCACTGGCGGTAATTCTCAGCATGGACCAGCTTCTAATGCGAACCAGGGGTCGGCCGCTAAGCCGTCAGGTTCGGTGAGTACAGTGCAAGGAGGGGACCGAAAGACCRGYGGGAAGCTGTTTATGATGGATAAGAAAGCAGCTGAGGAGGATGCTCATGTAATCACTGGTACCTTTCTTGTTAATGGAGTCTTTACTTTTGTTTTATTTGATTCGGGGGACTTCGAGTCTGTAAAGGATGAAATTTTCATTCCGTCGGGAGAGTCTGTAGCGTGTGGAAAGTTGTATAGGGATGTGTCCATGGTAGTGGGGCAGGTCAACCTTCCAGTGGATTTATTAGAATTTCCTATGGATGGTTTTGAGATGATTGTCGGGATGGATTGGTTGGGTAAGTACAAAGCAAAGATAGACTGTCATCAAAAGAGAGTGTCTTTGAGAGGTCCAAAAGGAGTGAGTGTGTCTTATCGTGGGTTTGTTGTCAAACCCAAAGTTAAGGTGATTGCAGCGGTGACCTTGAAGTCCTATCTGAGGAAGGGGTGTCCTCTGATCTTGTGCCATGTGAGGGATGATCGGATAGAGAGTCCGGCAGCTGATCAGATACCGGTGGTGGGTGAGTTTCCATATTGTGAGAGGGACACGATCCGTCACGGATAGTGCCCGTCACACGCAAGACGCTTTGTTTATATAATTGTCATTTAATTACAGATTTTCATGTATATATATTGATCCTTATTTAAATGTTACTAATATAAGTTGGTGCCAATATAAGTTGGTGCCAACAATATTACATAATTTACATAATAAATTTAGTAAAATAAGGAGTTATACATGTAAAATAACCCCCACATAGATTTTGCACCCTCTTCCACCGCTAGTTGCCTCCACTCTCTTCTTATTTAGACTTCCATTACAGTAATAACTACAATCTTTCTTAAGAAACTCCGAAAAATAAAAGAAGGATAAATTCAATTTCTAGACATGTGAACGAACGAGTTTACACAAGGTGACAAGGTCATATATATATACAAGGGCCATGTTTGATTTATTTATGATTCGTTTTCATACATCTAATTTATTATCTATTTTTAATTTATACTGATAGATTACACTAAATTAATATCGTGAAAAAAACATTATTACCTTTTCACTAAAAGAAATAAGGGATTTTCTCATCCGTGCTCCTGTGGTTTTTACTTTTCCCAACTGTACCCCTGCGTATGGCACAATTTTAACTGTGCCCTTAAACTTCATTAGTACCTTTCAACCGTGATTAAAGGCAGCAAAATCGTTTGTTTTGGTTGTTAAGTGCCATGGTGGCACTCCTCTTATGCCAACATGGAAATTTGTTTTTTCTTTTCTTCTATTTCATCCTCCATCATTTTTTCCTCCCTTTTTTTCATTATTTTCCCTCCAAAACTTCTTTATATAATCAATCTTCTCCCTCCTCCATCCTTATTCACTCCAATATACTTCACCTCTATTTATTTCTCTTACWTTCYTTGAATTTMTTCCTCTAACCAATATAATGTCTTCTTCATCTACCTATTGGAGAAGGAACAACCCCATAGAAGATCTTGAATTTCGAAACGAAAGATGCAATTTATGTGGGAAAAATGCTGTTTTGAAGATTTCGGGTTCGATAGCGAATCCCCGAAAAGCATATTTCAAATGTGTTGAATGCAAAAAATTTGTTATGTGGTTAGGTGATGAACATGGTATTAAGACCAAAAGTTTGGGAAAGATTAATGGTGGTGAAGATGAAGAATGTTTGGGTTCGAAGATAGCATAAGACCCAGGATTAGTCATCTTTATTACCTCACAGTAACTTGGTAACAACCCATAAGATTCATCATATCCACCATTGATAAGCTTTAAACATTTTTCCCTCATTCTATATAATGTGGAGGTCTTCATGTTCAAACCATACCTTGCCATTAGAAGTTTCTGAATGGACTCCCCTGTAATTGCAGGATTTGCCCTTATGTCTTCAATCATTTTCTTAGCCACCCATTCARCATTTGCCAAGGGGTTATAACTTTTCACACCGTCACACCCATGATCTGCAGCCCTGATGGATTTTATGGCCCATGTGCTTCCATCTTGTAGCACACTAGCATGGATTCTCCATTSACATCCCACAGTTGCACATTCAGCAGTGTATCTGAACCTATCAGCTTTGACAATTATTATGTGGAATCCCTCCTGAATGCAGAAATCTCTTAAAGTATCTTTGAAATGCTCTTGATCCATAAAGAGCATCCAGGGCCTAAGCTTAATTGTACCAAACACCTTATCCTCAAATATCTCCCCATTTGCTAGAATTTTTTAGGCCCAACCTTCTTCATCAACTGACCATTCAGTAGTCTCATATGGATCATATAGCCATCATCAATCTTGTCAAAACCAGAGATAATTGTATTATCTTCAACATCTAAATCTGAAACTTCCTCATCATTAACATCTTCTTCAACAGTTGGAAGGTAAGAAAGGTATGTGTCTGAGTCTTCCTCATGATCATCAACCTCACCATATTCTAGCCTCTTCCTTCTACTCACTGATCTACTTGCCTCACCCAGCTGACTTCMAGTACTCTTAACTTTAGGCACAAAAACTCTTTTCAGCTTAGCAGTTGATTTGGATAGTTTGAATCTTGGTTGTTCATCAAGAATTTCTTTTTCAGTGGCAGTGGTTTTTTTTTAGTGTGGGAAGAATTTTTCTGAATTGCACTCTTTTGTGTGACAGTTATTTGTGTGACGGAAGTTTGTGTGAATCTAGGACTCCTTATGAGCAATGAGTTGTGTGTTAAAACCTCATTGGGGGTAGGTGATACTGGTGACATTTCAGAGTCTACAATGAGCATTGTTGATCCTGCTCTTGGAGAAATTATGGAATTTTGGCTGGGTATTACAGGTTCAGTGGGTTCATTTGGTATCATTCTCCTCCTAACATCTAATTTCTTCATCTCACAACCAATATTTCTTGGCCAAATATCCACAATTGGCTCAATATATTTCTCTTTCTCTTGAACTCCCCTAAGATTTCTAGCCAATTGTAACACAGTAGAAGGGGTTGTACCACACCCAATCCAAATGTCAATAACCTTCTCTCCCTCAAACCTTCTAAACATTGTTAGGAGATCCTTATCATCTAACAACTCTACAGAAGTCATTTTGTAACTATAAGCAAGAGTAGGATGTTGTGGCAGGGGAACCTTCATCTTCAATGCCTCAWCATATAAGTCATTAATGACATCTATGAGTAAGGATTTGTCTGTATCATCAATGTTCACATAAACACAACGCCCTCTGAAATTCATTTTCAACTTAATGTCGTTCTTCATTCTGCATTAATCAATTATACATCTTAAATGTATAATACACAGGACAGAGATAATGAAAAAAGCCCTAATTTGTTAAACACATGATTTTTGCGAAACCTTAAACCCTAATTGCAAAATTAAAATTAACTAAACAACAATTTTCAATAATCAACTACCACACTCAAATTATAACATAGAAAAGGAAGCGGAAAATTAAAAAAGCCCTAATTTTTATAACAAAATATGATCTTTATGACACCCTTAACCCCAATTACGGAATTAAAACTGTAGTCTGTTTTTAATATAAACACAATGATCACAAAATATATGAAAATTCACATGCAAAAACATTATCAAAAAATATCACATTAATAAACACTTCACATGTGAACAACAAACATCTATGATTTTGAGATGAGTTTTTGTGATGATGACATACTTGAGAATGGAGCAGAAGGAGCGCGGCGTCGAAGAGATGAAGCTGAAACTGAAGAGAACAGCGTTGAAGATGAAGATGAAGATGAACAGGGGAGCTGAAGGGTTTTGTTGAAAGGGTTTGAAAAGGAGAAGAGTGTTTGTGACGGTTCAATTGTTTGGAGGGAGTATGTAGTGTGTTGGTGTGCTTTGTTGGCATAAGATGCCAACTCAAGTCCATGTAAGCTCCATGTTGGCATAAGAGGAGTGCCACCATGGCACTTAACAGCCAAAACAAACGGTTTTGCTGCCTTTAATCACGGTTGGGAGGTACTAATGAAGTTTAAGGGCACAGTTAAATTGTGTCATACGCAGGGGTACAGTTGGGAAAAGTGAAAACCACAGGGGCTAAATAAAATTTGAAATAAATAATTAATGGTTACTTACCTAAGAGTAGAGGTGGCAAATGGGTCAATTGGATTGGGTTAGTTTGGGTCGGGTCATTTAGGGTATGTCATATATTTCGGATCGGGTCGGGTCAGGTCATTTTAGGTTTCGGGGCAATTTCGGGTGACTTGTTGTCAGTCACTTTCGGGTATGAGTCATTTTGGGTCGAGTCGTTCTCGGGTTAATGGCTAAAACGTTTTAGTTAGTACTATTTTGATTAAGAAATACTATTTTGCAAATTTAACGATTTATTAAGAATGTTTGTAACCAATGAAACTCTATCTTGTTGCATATAACATTAATATGACATAGTACTTGTAGTTTCGGGTCACTTTAAGTTATTTTGAATCAGGTCAATTATGGCTGGGGTCTTTTCGGGTCGGGTCATCTTGAGGTTGGGTCAACATTGGGTCAATTCACCCCTTGGCCGACAAAATTTCCGTAATTTTTAGTTAAATTTTTGGAAAAGTTTTCTGAGTGTAATTTATATAATTACTCATTCGGCCCTCTAAAAATTTTCGATCGTAACTTCAACATTTGAGGTCTTGACTCCCTCACTACTTGGAAGGAATTAAAAACCCATAACCGTTCTAACAACCCGAGCAACAACTTTAACGAACTCAGTTCACATGCATATACTAATCTTAAATCCTAAATAATAAAAGTATAAATGTTCTTGAAACCATTTCATTACATAAACAATTCCAAATTGCACCAACCTTAACAAATTGCGAATACTTTCACCCTCTTTAATTTCTCTGTTTAACTAAGTAAAAACTATCCATTTTCAAGAACCTTACAATGCCAGAATCTTCAACCGCCGTAAACATTGATGCATCCGAACTTTCCAAGAACCAAAAAAGGTCAGACTTCGCCTTCATTCTGAAACCCGCCAAGACCTTGAAGATAGCAGTTGAGGCCTTATCCGACCCGAAATTGAACAAGGACATGGAGGCATTGATCCAAGTGGGTCCAAATGGGTTCGAAATGACGGTTTGGAGTACGTACACTTTACATGACGTCTTTGTGATATTACGCTTGAAGTCCGCTGGTTTAGAAGACTTTCAATGCTCAAAACCCTTGAGGAAGATGCTTCCATTGAAGGGACTCTCTCGAGTTCTTAGAGCTTCTGGAGAATTTAACCCAGAGTCCGTCGCGATTTCCGTTGAAGAGGGTTCCGATCGTATTTCCTTTCAATGGGGTAATTCTGCTCTTGGTATGTCTATTAAATTCCTTTCTTTTCTCAAGACATAAAGATACTCTGTTTTATACCCTTGTGATCATATGATTTTTTCAATTTAATTCGTACTCACTATTTTGTTCGTATTATATTGTTGGGTTTACTTCGATTTTTTGATCGGTGTTTTTGTCGATGAAATACGACGTAATTCCATTTTCCCGACATTGGTAAAACGGAGTATATTTATTGATATTTTCTGGGCTCTTCGGTGTTTTTCTGGCTTTCGAGTATTTGGTACCGTGAAATTTTATACGGATCGGTTATAAATTTATCTTTCCTGAATTGTAGTGCAATTTTGGTGACGAATTTCTTATTTCTTTCTTGCTGATGTTTAATTGTGTTTTTGATAATTTTGATTTCAAAAATATTTCATCATGATCTACTATGTTGTAGTCTCTTGTGAATTTTATCTTAGTTTGTGATATCCTCGACTTAGATTTAACTGTTTAACGATTTTCTACGACCTGTAAGTCCTTTTCTTCATTCTATCAACATTTTTCGATTGTGTAATTTCTGATCAATTTACATTATATTCGGTTCCCAATCTCGTACAAAATCTGGAAATTTTCTTTCCAAGTGCACATATTGTTTGGTACATGTACACTTGACAGACAGACCTGTCATTCGGATAGCGTTATTCTGCTTATTTCGAAAATGTGTTTGTTAAGGTATTATTTTATTCGTTAGTAGTATAGGTTTGATGTAATTTATTGGTAAATATTACATTCCTAGATTAGTGTATTTCATTCGCTATACAGTCCAACAAAATCCTGTATAAGTTTTGGTTGAAACTCGATTTCAGGTGATGTTATTTACTTACTTTAGCCGGGTCTTCTTTGCTTCGTCTAATGTTTAGGATTTTATCAAATAATGGAGCAATTTCTTGTAGAAACTCAAAAAATGGTGCATAGAAACTGGGTGGTGTGGCTAACTGTGAAGTTTTGGTGAATTATGACAGATTTTGCTCTAGGACGTCCTGTGAATATTGACTTAAAAGAAGCTGATGAAGATTACGCAAACTTCATCAACGTCTCATACATGTACGAGACTGTCGTACCATTAAAGGACTTGCCTACAATGGTGACAATGTTGCCAGTCAGTAATAATGGAGTTCAATATGGTATATGGAACAATTAGCATGTTGTTTTAGGATACCACTTTAAAACCACTTTGCATGTGAAAAACTGAGTTTAATGTTTGTTGAATTGCAGTTGAAATGAAAGTGGGGCCAGAGGAGTACAAGATCAGGATGCAATGGTCACTCTGGGAATCATTTGAGAGTGCATCAGGAATTGCAGACAACTGTTCAGTATGCCTGATACAAAACCCGGACAAGTTCGTTATGTTGAGGCTCAAGCTGGGTGAATTTGGAGATATGGTGTACTTGAATGAGGCTGATTTCATGTCGGTTCCGGACCTTCCTAGCAAGGGTGAGTTCCATACGCTACACGACAGCACTGCATACTGAAGATCCACAGATAACAGTTCAGATGGCTGGTTTCCTTTCAATTGATATAGTTCAATATTAGTACAGCAAGAAAATAGACTTGCTCCATTCTTTGGTCAACTGTATAAATGCTACTAGATTGCAGTTTGTTTCATCATTTGCTCTTGTTGCTTAACCTCTCATATGTGATACAATGATACAAGTTTCATTATTTTAGTGACTTTATCATACATGTTTCCTGTTTCATGGTTTAGAGGTTTAGACGACCAGATCGTTTTGTTAATTCAGTTGAGTTCAAACTAATTTCTGAAAATGAGGATGGGTCGATCCACGTGGAGCTTAGCTTATTGAGCCTAATTAGCTTAGAAACGAATATGATAGTCAGTTGAGTTCAAACTAATTCCTGATAATGAAGTACGACCATGAAGTCATGAAGTAGCAAGCCCACAACATTATAGTACACGGTTTTCTGCCTATAGTCTAGGCAATGTATATCGACTTCTCGCTTGCTAGAAATTACTTGCATTTGAAGTCCATCTAGTAGTAGTCGGCTTGGGTAGCGGCCTGCTATACTTCATACATATGCAGCTGGCATTCAATTCTATTCATTTAAATTGGCTAAGGATTCAGTCAGTTCAGGCCAGTCGTTTTGGGTATATGACACTTTGGTAGCTGTTACAACTCTAAGATCCCACTGAACTAGCTTACGAAAGGTGATGTTATGGGAAGCGTCGAAGAGATTCTAAACTTAGATTGTGAAAGTATAATGCCATCAACATCGTTGTTCATTGTACTGTCCTGCCAGGCGATTCTCAGATTTAGTTTGATAAATGTATATGAACATCTATCTATACCCCTTAAATAAGCAAGAAGCACGCTTACTCTTGTGGGGTCTTCCCATATGTGTGAGGGGCATTGTCCCACGTCGGTAGAATAATAGTGAAAGGACTAGCTTATAAGTAAGTGAGCTACTCCTCCTATCACCAATTGATTTTAGAATGAAACCTCACATACTTGTGGGCCGGTCTCATACACCTAATTTTATTAACCCGCTGCATACTCTCAACCTTTATTTTTTTTTTTAGGATCAATTGATGAAAAAACCCTTTAATGTTGCACTTTTTAAAAYTTAACACCTTATGAAAAGTTTTTTAAAACTTAATACCTTAATGTGCATTTCATTCACATTTTGGTACCTTAAGTGGATTTAGGCAAAAAATGGAATATTCCGGCCATTTTTTAAAGACATGACGACATATTTATGATGCACTCCGTTCACATTTTTAACCTCTTCCCTTCCCTCCTATACCTACAAGTCACGATTGATTCAATCTCGGCAGTATTTCACATTTTTTTGGCCTAAATCCACTTAAGGTACCAAAATGTTAATAAAGTGCACATTAAGGTATTAAGTTTTAATTTTTTTTTATAAGATGTTAAGTTTTAAAAAGTGCAACATTAAAAGATATTTTCATCAATTGATCCTTTTTTTATTATTTTATTTTCTTATTTAAATACTATTGAATACTTTCTCCTTTTATTAAACGTATCTTTTGGGTTAGCGGTTGATACAATAATATATTGTTTAGATACTTTAATTATTATAATAATATAAAGTTATTTTAAGTATAAAAGACGTTAATCTATAGGTGTGTGTGACCATCTAGGTTCAACGTTATTAAGTCAGTAATAATTAATATTACCGATTCGATGGAATCTGGGTACAATTCCAAAAATCTCTCATATGACCCATAGTCAATTGTCTTGATTAGTAATCGATGTTGGCCTCTAACAACACTCCTCAATGACTAGATAACGTGAATCGACTTAAAGAACACATTTCTTGAACCATTCATCGCCCTGACCAAGGTCTTAATACAACCAATAAGATTAATGACAACATGAAGTTCAGCTATATAAATGCGACGAGATTGTAGTTTGTTTTAGTGGATATTATTAGCTTAGTTTGGTAAAATTATAAGAATTAGTATGCATGATCTAGGATCAAACCCCGTTAGTATTTAGAATCGTCCTCGTACCTCCCTTTACACACAAAACCAAAAAAAATCAACAATAAAAAAAGGGTATTGATTTTCGCAGTACGTTTTTTACTCATTATAGTACATGTTTGACAATTTTGCCCCTTTCATCTCTCAAACAGTCCCTCGTCTCTCTGCTCTCATAGTTGTCCCCCAAGAATTAAAAMATTAACCACCCACCCAAACCACCCCCAACTCCGGCCACCCACTACCGACTGTTGGCCTGTCTTTAKGTGTGTTCTGAACGACAACCGCCGAAAAGCCCTACAACCTGCGCACAATGTCCGCTTCGCGCGCACACATTCCCCACCACTTGCGCACACCACCGAACTTCGCCACCTTCATCTCGCCGGCGAACACCCACTCTTTCCACCCCCTCTGTTTAAGGTCGTGTATGTTGTCGATTGTGACGCCGCACATCTGCAACTTAACCACCCAAACGAATTATTAAATTAAAAGCYCTAAATAATTACACAAAGTTACTAATGGCGACTATTAACATGTTGTGTCATCCAATTTGAGTGGTTTGTTAGATACTGACGATTATACAACATAAAGATATAGACTTGAAATTGAAATATGAACAAATATGGTCAATTTGATTAGTCTATCGATGGTGATTTGGGAGGAATTGCATTTTTTTTTTGCAGGAGGGGTATTAAATGGAAATTTTTGGGGAAAATATACTGTAGTGAGTAAAATATGTACTGCAAAAATAAATTACTTAACAAAAAAAATCAACAATACAAGTATATGTTTATAGACACAACAATCAGGTTCTTTACACCTTCAAAATGACAATTATTATCAGTTCCGGTACCACACGAACCCGTCCCAATTACAACATTACACACTTCAAGTTATATTTGTAGCATGTTATCTACTCAATTATATTTACCTGTTTGCTTAGCTATTAGTTAAATTTATACTTTGTAAAAACTTACCTTATTTTCTTAATACAAAATTCGTTGTTAAAAAAAAATCATAAAACTAATAATAATAATAAAAAAAATAGATGGAAAAGGTAGCCAATTAGAAACTTAGTTTCGCGTGAAATGAGATAAATGAATTGGAAGGAATTAAAGAACTCATAACCCGTGTAACAAACTGAGCAACAACCTTTAACGAACTTAGTAATTTCCTTAACAATTTTCATTAAATTGCATATTTCTTGTCAATTGCATATATAAACAATCAAATTGCTCCAACAATAATAATTTGCTCATAAAAATTGCATATTCTTGTTTTCACCCTCCATAATTTCTCTGTTTAGCCAAGTAAAACTACACATTTTCAAGAACCCTTACAATGGCAGAACCTTCAACTCCTAATAAACCCACTTCCGAAACTCCCCAAACCGCCACAAACATCGATGAATCCGAGCAGAACCAAAAAGCGTATGACTTTGCCTTCATTCTAAAACCCGCCAAAACCTTGAAGATAGCAGTTGAGGCCTTATCCGACTCGATATTGAACAAGAATAAAGAGGCATTGATTCAAGTGGGTCCAAATGGGTTTGAAATGATGGTCTGGAATTTCAATACGGACACATCAAATGAAGTCTTTGTGATGTTGCGCTTGAAGTCCGCTGGTTTAGAAGACTTTCAATGCTCAAAACCCTTGAGAAAGATGCTTCCATTAAAGGGACTCTCTAAACTTCTCAGAGCTGCAGATGAATTTAACCCGGAGGCAGAGGCTGTCGCCATTTTCGTTGAAGAGGGTTCGAATCGAGTTTCGTTTCAATGGGGAGTCTCTGCTCTTGGTATGTATACTAATCTCCTTTTCTTTCTTTTAAAGAAATGAAGATACTCTGTTTTATGATCATTCTTGTGATTTCCGATTTAATTCATTGTGCTTCTATTAGTTTTTGTTGGCTTGTTTTCAATTTGTGAACTAAGGATTGTTAGGGTGGTGCAATTCGTTTATCTGTTTTGAATTGTGGTGCAATTCTTGGTGAATGAGCATTGATGAAATTTTATTATTTCTTTGTTGGCGATTTTTAATTGTTTTATATTTTTGATTTCGGAATTATCTCGTAAATATTCTAATTCTTGGTCATGACAATGTTAGTTCCATTTTCCCCTGACATTGGTAAAACAGTGTATGATTTGAGTTTTTGGTATGATGAACCGCCATTTTTAGGGTTTGATTATAAATTTTTATTTTGTTGGAGGATGAATTTCTTGGGTATTTTTAGTCTGTTGTGAGTTTGATCTGATTTCGTGATATCAGTGACTTATATTTAATTGTTTTAATCAAAGATTGATGCCCTTAAGAGTAAATCCTGTACACATTGACAATAATTCTTTCCGTCATCAAAATTTTCGAATGTGTAATTTCTGATCAATTTAAATTGTTGTTTGTTTGGCGGACATTTTGAAGTTTTCTTACCATATGGGCTAATTGTTTGGTCCATGTACCCTTGACAGGCGGGTCATTCGGATACGATTATCCAGGACATTTGGAAAGTGTTTATTAAGGTTCTTTTGGCATTTGTGTATTAGATGAAGTAATTACTATATGTATTTCATTGGTAGATTAATGCTTCTCATCTACGGAGTAATAGTTAGGTAGATTAGTAAAAAAATCGACATTCGATTTCAGATGATGTTATTCAATTCTTCGCTGATGACTAAAAAAATTCAGCATTGAAATTGGGTGGTGTGGCTAACTGTAAAGTTGAGTTGAATTATGACAGATTTTGCTCTAGGTCGTCCTGTGAACATTGACTTGCAAGAAGTTGACGCCAGTTACGAAAACTTCATCAACATCTCCTACAGGTACGAGATTGTCGTACCATCAAAGGAATTGCCTACAATGATGAGAAGGTTACCAGAAGGTGTCGGTTTTATGGGAGCTCAGATTGGTACATATATACATACTCTGATCTTGCTCATTTCTTACTTAAAACCGTTCCACATAACTTATGAAAGTTACTACTCCAAAAACATTATTTATAGGGGGTACTGTTTGGTGTATGGGTCAATAAGCATGTTGTTTTAGGATACTACTATAAAACTGCTTTGCACAAGTATGGATGGAAATAAAACAAGGAGACTAAATTAATGTTTGATGAATTGCAGTTGAAATGATGGTAGGGGAATACAGGATTCAGATGGAATGGTTATTCTGGAGATCATTGGAGAGTGCATCAAGCATTGCAGAGAACTGTTCAGTATACCTGATTGAAGACCCGGACAACTTTGACCAGCACGTAATGTTGAGGTTCAAGCTGGGTGAATTTGGAGATATGGTGTACTTGAATCAGGCTGAATTCGCCATTGATACGAACCTTACTTGCAAGGGCCAGTTCCATTCCCTACACTGAATCAAGATTGAAGATCCACATACTACAGTACAGATGATATTTCAATATTTTAGTATAATAGTGCAGTAACAAAACATACTAGTTCTTGGCTCAACTGTGTATAATAATGCAACCAAATTGCAGTTTTTGAGATACAGCATGTGTCTGTATAAACATACTATATCGCTAATTCTTTGCTCTGAGGGCT
Source organism: Silene noctiflora (assembly GCA_009801015.1). NCBI lineage: Eukaryota > Viridiplantae > Streptophyta > Magnoliopsida > Caryophyllales > Caryophyllaceae > Silene > Silene noctiflora. Next base: position 23,192 of record VHZZ01008487.1, read on the forward strand.
CAACAATGTTAAACTAGTCTGTCTAATCAATCATTGGCTATTGTTGCTTAATTTTTCATATCATTTGCTCTTGTGTTGAGTCGTATTGCAACTAACGGGGAGTATCAGCCTATGCATTGTTGGTTTATTCTTGACAAAACTTAACTTGCCTAATCATCTCTTGCATTTCGTTGCGAATGTCAGAATGTGCACACCCCTTCTAGGACTCGCTCCTAGAAGGTGGATTAGCGAGGGTTCGCGATCAACTGGCCTGGTCCAAGGGTTGTCCCTTTGTGACTAACCTCCAATATAATAATCTCATCATACAATGCATTTCACAATGTTTCAAATACACCCTGCAACAGTGTCTCAGAAAAGCTATGCTACACAAACCAACACTAACTAATACGGAGTAGTTAATAATAATTCAACTTAAATAGGGAGATATAAGGATTATCCTTACCTTAATAGCAAATCAAATCTGACACGAATAGCTTCATAATCGCTCATCTACAAATCCCAAGTCGCTAAGCAATAAGGGATATACAACTATACAAGTTACCCTTCTAGTAATCTTGTTCCTCAAGAAGTGATCTATAAGTAATAATACTCGTATTAAAAATACATTCTCAGTTTCTCGCTAACCTAAGCTATGTCCATGCTCTAATGCAATGCGTAGTGATACCTATCTGACTTGCTAAAGACGTCGCTATTTAAAACGGCCAAATTAATAATTTATAAATCACACTTAACTACCAATAAACTATAACAAGTAAGATAGTAAGAAGGGAATCGAACCCAATGGAAGGGGGTTTGCGGATGTATTCAAAAGTGTAAATAAAACAATTGCAAATAAGTAAAACACAATTATGTAAATAAAGAGTAAGGAGTAAGTAACAAACACGCAAGCAATAAAATGGAAGTTTATCAAATTTGAGAAGAACTTAACCCAATCCCAATTAGTCAACCTCTAATGGTCGATCCTTCACAAAATCAATCTTTAATTATCAAATGTTACCCTATTATGGAGGAACCTCCTAAATCTTCTTAATTAATGGATAATGACAAGGAAATCACACTTAATCACTACCCCAACTTATCACTAATCAAGTAGAAATCACATACATTAATTAGGTTGACAAAAAGATAAAGCATAAAAGATCTAATAGGGGTAATTAAATACAATGGACACAATTAATGCTTAATTACAAGTTAATCCCTCTCTTGTTGATCAAGCCAAGAATAAATCACATTCATTAGCCTAATTACAAGTTGTCGCATAGATAGAAATTGTAAGGAAAACACTCTTAACAATCCTAACAACAAAGAGATTAAGGAACTTAATAATGATTAACTAAATAAGAAAATCACACTTAATAAACTTAATCACATAAGATTACCAAAATCCAACATTAAAACAAGGGATTAACAATAACAAAGATAATTAAAGAAAGATTAAAGTGTTTTACAACCAAAAGATTACACCTTTAGGATTGGATTATGGGAGATTAGTTCTCCATAGTAGATCTAACAATCCAATTAGTTTGATAATTATCCAATAATACAACTTGATTACAAAACAAAGCCAAAGATGATGAAAACCTAATGGTATTCATCCATATATAGTCCTACGTTAGAGAAGAATCAATAGGTTGTAAGTAGAGGAAAGCCCGTAATCAAATCCGCCAAACCCAGGAAAAGGCGCACGGTGCGCTTTCTGGGCTGGGAAAAGGGCACCTTGCGTTTTCCTTGTTGGAGTCGTGTTTCCAATTTTTTCTTTGCTACTTCCCTTGGAATGCTTCATGCTTGGTCACTTGTAGCTTATGCTTTGGCCTTCCTTGGGATGTAGTGGGCTTCCTGATAGGCGGTCGCACACCTATGCAAAAATAACCTAGCAGTACAACACAAGTAATGTAGTATGTAGGGGTCGAATCCACGGGAGGCGGTGTATGAGTTTCTAAGTCTCAATACTTTCCTAAGGGTTG
>VHZZ01008495.1:16373-28633 GCA_009801015.1 Silene noctiflora
CAAAATTCATTTTCACAAACTAGGATCAAGAGCCGAAGCTCTGATACCACTTATGATGCGATTTGAACAGCGGAAGTCGAACTACGAAGAAACTGCACAGTCACACGAACTGTCTAATAGTGTCCAGAATATGAAATTGTAATGGAAGTTTGTTGTTTGAACGATTTTGTGGACTGTTCGTACTAGGTACGCGTAGACCTGCTTTGTAGAGATAGTACTTTATCAAGTAAGACCTATTACTCGACAAAGGTTGGTTAAGACCAAGACCTATTGATCTATAACCAGAGAATTCGATCAAGAACGCATCTTAATTCGAACCAAGTTTTGTTCTCTACGCAAGAAAACGATTTTTGTGTAAACACAAGTTTTATGCAAATTATTCATAATCTTATTGAAGTAAACCCTTGGCCTTATATAGGCAGCCAAAGGACCGAAACAAACAGCCCCATCCAAGTGAAGAGTTTTGCAATAATCCTCTTCATTTATTACAACAATAAAGAGTATAACCAAAGGTCTAAAAATATCTAAGCTTATTGAATGCTCATAAGATTAACATAAACTAGAATTATTTTGTAACATTGTAAAATTGGACCGTGTGTTTGCTGCTCCCTTGACCCGTGCACCCATACTCCACAATCAACCCCTTGCACAATCAGCCCATTGCCCAAACAAGCAATGATACAAAACGGGAATTGCACAGGCCCAAGTAGTGATCAATGTTGCTGCGCATACTCGTGTTTACCACGAGTTCATTATCCAAGATCGTGTCATTGACTTGACTCGCATCACTTTTGTCCACCCAATCCGGAAAAGGGCAATTTTGATTGATTAGTCCTTGCCTAGACATGTGAAGGAGAGGTGGATATTGGGCATAATATGATTTGACTCGATCCTTATATGCCTCCCTATGGAGATGCTTTAATAATTGGGTTGCATAATCATTTCCTTCAACGATGCTAGGGTCGTTGCAAGTGAACTCTTGATAAGCAAAGGGGTAAGGTGGAGTAACAAGTGCGGATGAGCCTTCTTGGGGCTCTCTTTGTTGATTTCTCAAGATGGATTCTCTTGAGGGGAAATAGGAAGAAGATAATTGCCTCGCTTCACATAGATACGACACATTTTGATAGGCAAAGTTAATGGCATTGCATCTTTGGTGAGCCAAAATGTTTTTCTAGATCCATTCTCATGACTAACCCAATGAAATTTGTAGATTAAGGTTTTGATATCAAGGAGAGTGCCCTCTTTCACCGGTTTGTAGGTTTTGTCAGCAATGAATTCCGGATTGAAGTGTTTGGCTATTTTCGTTATCAAGCTACCATTAACTATGTAAGCCGTGTTGTCCTTACCCTTTCGAATATCGCTCCACCTCTCAAGAAGTAGTTGGAGGATATCATATGAAGCACTATAGTTCCCATGTGCATTAACTTGTGACTCGAGGTAGACAAGGTCAAGTTCCGAGAAATTGTTGGCTTCCTTTCGAGCAATAAAGGTATTGGCAATAAAGCGGTGCCAATAACGGAAACCCGGATGATGGACAAAGAGACCCTGACACTCCTTGTGGAATGTGAAATCTCGCCTGGTAATGGCTTTCCAAATCGGTCTGGCATCAAAGCTATGAGGTTTCTTCGAGAACCTCCATTGACCAACAAGACCAAGAGTTTTACCAAATTCCCTCCTAGACATTCTTCGTGAGACGTTCTCGAGTCGGAATTCTACATACCTCCTATTTTCCTCCATAGTCAATTTGAAGGAGCTAATGAACTCTAGTACTAGGGAGGGGTAGGTTAATTCATGCATGTCGAACAAAGTAGATAAACCCATTAACTTGAAGAAGGATTTGGTGTGGTCAAGCACTCCTAATTTGGTTAAGGTATCTTGGCATAAAAATTTGGTATTAATGATCTTCTTCTTACAAAGTGATTGAAATGAATTCTTATGAGCAAGTATCAAGGAAGCTTACCTCCAAAAAATCAATGAGTTGCTCAATTTCCGGTATGGTGGATATTGTATCCTCCTCTACTGCACCATTGCTTTCCCTTTCATGGATTACCAAAGCTTTTGATGCTAGAACCTTTTGCCTCTTAGACAAATTTTGAGATTTTAAAGTGTTTGTGTTCCCTTTTGTTCTTGCCATTCTTGAATTCTCCTTGTAACAAGTACCAACAAGTCTTCTAATTTCTTCAAAGGTCACCCTTATTCCCAATTTCAACTTCAAAAACAATTAATTGGGGATTTTTCAATTTCTTCAAACCCTGGAAATTGTTGATTGAATTTGGGTGTTTTTGATGTTTAAAAGGGTGGAATTTTGGTAAAGKAGTTGTTTGATTTGTTTAGGAACAAGATTATGATGAAACTTGATGAATTTGGATGAGTAATTAAAGAGTTTGAGGTTGGGGTTTTGTAAAAATTGTGTTTTGTGTTGAAGTTGTGTTTGTAAGAATGAATAAGGAAGGAAGAAAGTAGTATAAGGAGTGGGAAAGAGTCGGGCAAAATCAAGGGAACTCGCACGAGCTCTATCGGACTAGTGCGAGTATTGGGGCAGCTCGGATTCTCTTCAGGGGAGACTCACACGAGCTTTGCAGGACTCGCACGAGTTCTCCTACAACTTGCATGAGTTCTGCAGAACTCGCACGAGTTGGCTGGCAGCTTCCAAGGATTTTGCTCATATTGCTCCAACTCCCACGAGTTGAAGCCAACTCGTGGGGACTCATCTTTATACTTCCTTTGTCAAACTTCCTATCATTGGGGAGCGATCTTTAGGCTTGAGTAGCCTAGGAATACGCTTCACCACACTTGGTTTGGTCAATATACACACTTTAAAACACAATTAGTTACCTCCCTCACTTGCTCTCTTATCAAAAATTTTCGTAACAAAGCAAACAAATGCAATGCCAAAATTTGAACGAATGAAACGAATTTAAGTGCAAGTTAAAGAGTTAGTATATGTACAAATAGTGGTTTAAGGGAGGACTCCACCAAACTCTCCTACATTTAAGCTTTCAAGGGGGCATGTTGATGATGTTGCTCAACACCTCATACAAGTAACCGAAAGTTTGCTCACAATTAGGGTAGAAGTCTTGTGTTGACCTCTTCATGTCATATCTTCCATTCTCATAGCTCCCATTTCCAAAGTCGTATTAGTGACAAGGGGCTACTTGGTCTTGACTTGGGAATAGAGCATTTCCGACATAGGGATTGACTAACCCTTCGAACTCGTCATCCCATAAGCCGTTAACTTCCGCTACTTCTTCCTCTACTTTGGAAAGACCATGGGTAGTCATTGTATCTCCATTGTTTTGGCCTTCAAGGCCTCATTTGGTACTTGTCTTTTAAGATGAGCTTTGCATGCTCTCATTTGTATTGTTGTAGTTTGTAAAAACTCTTAGCTCTCCAAATAGAGCTATTTCAATGTCATCGACCCTCTTTTTCCAATCGGGCAAGGTCTTCATTTCTCGTTTGTTGGGACTTTCATCCTTGGTGGCTTTTGAAGTGAAGGACCCCGGCTTCTTATTTTCTCCTTTCGGACCGTAATGGGTCGATCATGAAGCATAGTTTATTCAAATGAGGTGCTTTCATTGTTTTGTCGAGATTGAAAGTTATCCTCTCATCACCTACTTCAAGGGTAAGCATAACATTCTCGACATCAATTACCGCTCCGGCGGTATAAAGGAAAGGTGTCCCCAAGATGATGGGTATATTGGAGTCTTCCTCCATATCAACTATGACAAAGTCTACCGGTATGAAGAATTTGCCCACTCTTACTGACACATCCTCCCATACTCCTAGAGGTTCCTTTATAGTGGGATCCGCCATTTTCAACGTTACAGAAGTAGACTTCAATTCTCCCACACTGAGTTTTTCACATACCGAATATGGCATGACACTAACACTAGCGCCAAGGTCACATAATGCTTTGTCGATGGTAATGTCTCCAATAGTACATGGGATAGAGAAACTTCCCGGATCTTTAAGATTAGCTGGTGAATTTCCTTGAATGATAGACCTACTAGTGTCGGTGAAAGCTGCAGCAGGAGCAGAGAGCCAAGGCAACATAGAAGTGAAGTCTAACCAGGGTCTAAGCCAAGCAGGCAATGACCAGGCCACACCAAGCCACAGCTCAAGCCACTCAGATAATAATGCTAACCTATTCTCAGCAAATGACGGACCAGAAATGGAGAGCCAAAAGTACCAGTGCAGGGTCTAGCACCAGCTGCCACCATGGCCAGCTGAAAGGTCCTTACACTAAGCCCAAGCTTCACCCAAGCCAGGTCCCAGTTCAAGTCTAAGCTCAATCTTTTCCAGCAAAACAGATAATGTAACAAAACTAGAAAAGGCATAAAGCATAAAGTAAAGTTTCCTCTTTTGGTGAGGCAATTGTGAAGTTATTTTTGCAAGTCATTTTCTCAGATTCCATAAAGCAATGCAAGCCCCAAGGCTACAAACAAACAACCTTGACTTAGGGGAAATGAAACTAGCTTCCAAAGCCAACAACAACCTGCACACAATAATCCAAAGTCAGACTATTTAGCCATCAACATCAGTATGTTTTACCCTATTGCTTTTTATTTTTTTAGTAGTTTAATTTCTTTTTCAGTTGTAAAATAATTATGGACTTTGTACTTATTCTAGGAGGGGTCCTAACCCTTGTATGTATTTTTTATTCGAGTTGTAACCTAATGACATGGCCTATATAAGGACCATGTGTATGCTGTTTTAAGGCATTGATTATTTCAATGAAAACTTGAGAATCCTTCTCAATTCCTCAAAATCTTTTAACTTTATCGTCTTAGTTACAAGCCAGGCTTGATAGTGTCTCGTTCTTGCTTAGATACTAATTAAGTACCTGGTAGTAGAAATTGAACAGTTTTGTGCTTACTTGAACTGTCTGGTTGTTGCTGGTTGGCACTTTTCTAAGTTAACTCTATGCTTGCTTGAGTTTATTTAGTTAAGTTTTCTTAAATTGTTGAGTTGAGTCCCTGTGCTTGCTTGGGAACCATTTTGGCAATTATATCCAGCTCTTTTCACAATTGAAAACAATATCAGTCACCTAGACTCAGAATTACTCCATTTCTACCAGTCTGAGTTGCCTGATATATTAAAAATACTTCTGGTCACCCATAAATCCTCAAACATGGTCAGACGTTTGTTTAAGTATCAAAGTTATTTAGCACCAAATTTCACTATTTATAGAGGTCATTTACTATTTTTACAAAATTACACAAGTCCGCTGCAAATCCAGTCAGTCCTGAGGCATTACACTGCAAATTGGTCATCAGAGCTTTTGTTTGAGATTCAAGTGAGTTCATTTTACCCTAACTACAATAAAAACACAAAAAAATAACCCAATGAGTGAAAAGAGACTTGTAGGTATTGAACAAAAGGTGGAGCAATTGATAGGAATTGTTAATGTCATGGTTAATGCCCTGAATGTTGTCATGGAAAGGATCTCAAACCCTGATCCTAGGAGAGAACCACCAGGCAGGGGTAGAGGAAGATCTTGTGGTGTCTTTAGGGGAGGAATGAGGGGTCACCAAGTCCATGAGGATTGGTCAGACTCAGAGGAAAGCACCAGAATCCAAGCTGAGCACATTGAGGAATCAGACAAGCACCTCAAGGTAGAGATCTCTAATTTTTCTAGTAGTCTAAACCCTGATGACTTACTATAATGGATTAGAGATTTTGAGAAGATATTTTAGTTTAAAAATTACAATGATGCTAAGGCTTGTAAGGTTGTTGTATTAAAATTGAAAGGGTATGCCTCATTGTGGTATGACAATCTTAAACACCAGAGGTTAAAAGAAGGAAACAAACCTCTTAAGTGCTGGACCAAACTTAAAAAGAAGTTGTTGGATAAGTTTGTCACCAAATATTATACCCAAGACCTTTTTATTAAACTGTCTAAGCTCAAACAAGATGAGAAAACTGTAGAGGCTTACCTGAGAGAGTTTGAACAATTGACTCTTCAGTTTGAGGTCACTGAGAAACCTGAGCAAAGGATTGCTAGGTTCCTTGAGGGGTTAGATAAGAGCATTGCTGACAGGGTTAGGATGCAGCCACTGTGGTCTTCTGATGATGTTGTGAACCTATCTCTGAGAATGGAGAAGATGGGGAAGTCTAAACTTTTGATACCTAAACCCAAACCCCTTTACAAACCTTATGCCGGTGTCAAGATTGGTGACATACCTAAACCAAAACCCAACCCGCTGTAGACAAAGGCAAGGGACCCTTAAACCCTAGAGTTAGCACATCTTTGGCCAGAGATAAGATCAAATGCTTCCAGTGCCAAGGGTTTGGCCATTTTAAGAAGGACTATCGTTCAAACAGAGATCTCACAACAATGGAGGTTGAGGAATAGGAAAGAGATGGCCTAGTTGTGTATGAGGAGGAAGAAAACTTGATAATGGAAGAAATAGAGGTTGAGGAGAGTCCAAATTAAGTGATGGCGCACCCTGATACAGGCCACAACTTGGTTCTTTGGAGGGTTATGCTTTCACAACAAGCTTCACTAGAAGCAGACCAGAGCATTGATTTTCTGAAGTAGGTGCACAGTTCAGGGGAGAGGTTGCAACATGATCATAGATGGGGGAAGCTGTACTAATGTAGCCTCCACCACCTTGGTCAGAAAGCTGAGTTTGCCTACCCATGAGCACCCAAACCAATACAAACTGAGGTGGTTGAACAAGGGAGCTGAAGTAAGGGTTGATAAGTAGTTCCTTGTTTCTTTTTTAATTGGTAAAGTTTACAAGGATGAAGTAATGTGTGATGTTGTTCCAATGTATGCCTGCCATTTGTTGTTAGGGAGGCCATGGGAATTTGATAGGAACACTACACACCAGGGCAACGAGAACACCTACAGTTTTAAGCATGAAGGGAAGAAGGTCACACTGACCCCATTGCCCCCTAACCAGAGGAACTATGAGAGCCCTAACATGCCTAAAGAAGTCAATGACAGTACTGTTTCTATCTGAGGCAGCTATGATCAAGAAAATGAAACAAGAGCAACCTGTATTAGTCCTGTTATCCAAAGAAGTGACTGAGAAGGAGACCTCAGAGGTGCTAGTTGAAGTGGAACCTCTGATACATAAGTTTAAAGAATTGTTCCCAAGGGAGTTGCCAAGTGGACTGCCACCCTTGAGAGGGATTGAACACCACATTGATCTTTTACCAGGCTCTGTGTTGACCAATAGACCTGCCTAAAGGAGTGATCCAGAAGCTACTAAAGAATTGCAGCACCAGATTGAGGAGCTCATGAGCAATGGGTTTGTCAGGGAGTCCTTAAGTCCCGGCACTACTTGTCCCTAAGAAGGATGGAACCTAGAGATTGTGTACTAACAACAAAGCCATTAACAACATCACTGTTAAGTACAGGTTCCCAATCCCAAGGCTAGATGATATGCTTGATGAATTGAGTGGTGCCAGGATCTTTTCAAAAATAGATCTCAGGCAAGGTTACCACCAGGTGAGAATTAGGGAGGGAGATGAATGGAAAACTTATTTCAAGACAAAGCATGGTCTGTATGAGTGGCTTGTGATGCCATTTGACCTCTAAAATGCATCTAGCACATTCATGAGATTGATGACTGAAGTGCTAAGGTCTTGCTTAGGCAAGTTTTCTGTGGTTTACTTTAATGACACACTAATATACAACAACAACAAGGGAGAACATCTCAAACACCTCGAAGCAGTATTGAAAATACTCAGAGATCAGAAATTGTTTGGAAAGTTGGAGAAATGCACTTTCATGGTTGAGGAAGTGACATTCTTGGGATACATTATGTCTGGAAGGGGAATTTCAGTGGATCAGGAGAAGGTCTCTGCAATTCAGTCATGGGAAATCCCTAAAACCATCACTGAAGTGAGGGGGTTCCATAGACTGGCTTCATTTTATAGGAGGTTTATCAAAAAATTCAGTTCAGTGGTGGCACCCATCACTGAATGCATGACAAAAGGAGAGTATAAGTGGACTGAGAATGCAGAGGCACCTATCCTCAGATTGCCTAATTTCAACTGCTTGTTTGAAATTGAGTGTGATGCAAGTGGTATGGGGATAGGAGCTGTCCTAGTCCAAGAAGGGAAGCGTGGCTTACTTCAGTGAGAAATTAAGTGGAGCCAAGCTGAAGTACTGCACTTATGACAAGGAATTCTATGCTATCATCGGGGCTCTCATGCATTGGAGCCATTATTTGAAACCCAAACTCTTTATTATACACTCAGATCATGAGGCACTAAAATACATCAGTGGCCAGCACAAGCTCAGTCACAGACATGCCAAGTGGGTGGAATTCATGCAATCATTTATAGTTTCAAGCAAGTATAAGGAAGGAAAGAAAAATGTTGTAGTAGATGCCTTGTCAAGGAGGCATTCCCTGCTTACAGTCATGGAAGGGAAGGTCCTAGGGTTTGAATTCATGAAGGATATGTACAAGGAAGACCCTGATTTCTCTGAGGAGTGGATCACTCAAGTTGAAGGGCATCCACCTCAGGGAAATAAATATTTACTGCAAGAAGGATTCATATTTTAAGGAAACAAACCGTGTGTTCCTAGGGGTTCTTACAGGGACCTATTGATAAGGGAGGTTCAATAAGGAGGGTTAAGAGGAAACTTTGGGCTCCATAAAACATAAGAGATCTTGCAGGATTAATTCTACTGGCCCAAGATGATGGGAAATGTTCAGGTAGTGCTCAGGAGATGCTTAGTGTGCCAGAAAGCCAAGAGCTCCTTCCAAGCTGGACCATATACTCCACTTCCTGTACCTAAGAGACCATGGGAATATTTGAGCATGGATTTTATAGTGGCCTTACCCAAGACTCAGAGAGGCATGGACTCAATCATGGTGGTTGTTGTCAGGTTCAGCAAAATGTCTCATTTCATACCCTGCAAGAAGACTGAGGATGCTACTAATGTTGCTGAGCTGTACCTAAAGGAGGTTGTGAGGCTCCATGGAGTACCTAAAACCATTGTCTCAGACAGGGATACAAAATTTATGAGCTATTTCTGGAAGACTCTGTGGAAACTATTTAAAACAAAGCTCTTATTCAGCACTTCTCACCACCCTCAAACTGAGGGTCAGACTGAGGTCACTAACAAAACCTTGGGAACGATATCGAGGTGCCTGGTGAGCAAGAAATTGAAAGATTAGGACATCAAGTTGGCTGCAGCAGAGTTTTCTTACAACAGATCCCCCTCAACTGCTACTGAACACTGTCCATTTGAGACAGTCTATGGTATCAATCCTTTGATGCCCTTGGAGTTGTCCTATGTGCCAAGGGAAGAATTGAACATGGATGCAAAGGTAAGAGCTGAACAACTACTCAAGCTATATGAGTCAGTAAAGAAGCAGACTGAGAAGGCTAATGAAAACTATAAGAAACAATCCAARGCTCCAAGGAAGAAAAAAGAGTTTGAAACTGGGGATCTAGTCTGGGTAAACCTGAGGAAGGAAAGGTTCCTAGCAAGAAGGAGGAACAAGTTAATGCCCAGGCCTGATGGCCCCTTTGAAGTGACTGAAAAGATTGACCCTAATGCATACAAGATCAACCTGCCAAGGGAGTATGGGGTGCATGGCACCTTCCACATTGATGACTTGATCCCTTACTTTGATGATTATGAGAAATAAGAGGTCACAGGCTTGAGGTCATGCCCTGTTCAACCAGGGGAGGTTGCAGTAGGAGCTGAGAGCCAAGATAATAGAGAAGTGAAGCCTAACCAGGGCCTAAGCCAAGCACGTAATGACTAGGCCACAACAAGCCATAGCTCAGGCCACAATGCCAACCTATTCTCAACAAATGACAGACCAAAAATAGAGAGCCAAAAGTACCAGTGCAGGGTCCAGTACCAGCTGCAACCATGGCCAGCTGAAAGGTCCTTAGACTAAGCCCAAGTTGTACCGAAGCCAGGCCCCAGTTCAAGTCCAAGCTCAACCTTTTCCAGCAAAACAGACAATGCAACAAAACCAGAAAAGGCATAAAGCATAAAGTAAAGTTTCCTCCTTTGGTGAGGCAATTGTGAAGCTATTTTTGCAAGTCATTTTCTCAGATTCCATAAAGCAATGCAAGCCCCAAGGCTACTGACAAACAACCTTAACTTAGGGGAAAGGAAACTAGCTTCCAAAGCCAACAACATCCTGCACACAACAATCCAAAGTCAGACTGTTTTGCCATCAACATAAGTCTGTTTTACTTTGTTGCTTTTTATTGTTTAGTAGTTTACTTTCTTTTTCAGTTGTAAAATAATTGTGGACTTTGTACCTATCCTAGGAGGGATCCTGACCCTTGGATGTATTTGTTATTCGAGTTGTAACCAAATGACAAGGCCTATATAAGGACCTTGTGTATGCTGTTTTAAGGCATTGATTATTTGAAAGAAAACTTGAGAATCCTTCTCAATTCCTCAAAATATTTTAACTTTGTTGAGTCTTAATTACAAGTTAGGCTTGATAGTGTCTTGTGCTTGCATAGATACTGATTAAGTACCTGGTAGTAGTAACTGAACAGTTCTGTGCTTGCTTGAACTATCTGGTTGTTGTTGGTTGGGATTTTTCTAAGTTAACTCTATGTTTGCTTGGGTTTATTTAGTTAAGTCATCTTAAATTGTTGAGTTGAGTCCCTGTGCTTTCTTTGGAAGCATTTTGGCAATTATATCCAGCTCTTTTCACAGTTGAGAACAATATCAGTCACCCAGACTCAGAATTACTCCATTTCTGTCAGTCTGAGTTGCCTGATTTATTAAAAATACCTCTGGTCACCCATAAATACTCATACTTGTTTAGTAATTAGTTTAAATATTTAAGTTATTTATCATCAAATTTCACTATTTATATAGGTCACTTACTATTTTTACAAAATTACACAAGTCTACTGCAAATCCTGTCGATCCTGAGGAATTACACTGCAAAAGCAATAGTCTCCGGTGTCTTAATGGACCTCTTTTTGGAAAGAATGTCCTTTATGTATTTCGCATAGGCCGGGACTTGGGTGATGGGTTCCGTGAATGGGATCGAAACTTCCAAGTTCTCCCCTTTTTCCGTGAACTTCTTAAGTTGTTCATCAACTTTGGGTTTAGCTTGACGACTTGGAAATGGTAGCTTAATCACAATAGGCTCTCTTTCAACTTCTTTACCCTTTTCTTCGTTTATCTTTTTCAATGAATCATTTGTAGTGGGTTCCACTACTTTGATGTTCCTTCTTGGTGAGTTCAACTCATTCTCCTCTTTCAAACTTCCATTTTGCATTTCTCTCCTTGTCTTAGCATTCCACTCAACATTTTCGTCATCAATTAGCCCCTTAGGTCCCTCATAGTTTGTACCACTCCTCAAGTGAATGGCATTGATGCGTTCATTTCTAGTGGGCGGATTACCTTGAGGTGGTAATTGCTTCTTTTGTCTTTGAGAGGTTGAAGATGCCAATTGAGACAATTGACTCTCCATCATCTTGTTATGAGCAAGGATGTTGTTGATGGTGATGTCCTTGGCTTGACTATCCTTTTGTATTTGAGCAAAGAAATGTTGTTGATTCTTTTTCATTTGCAAAACCACTTTTTGAACATCAAAAGCTTGATCATTGAGTTGGTTGTAGGAAGTTTTGTTTTGAAACCCTTGATTGTAGAAAGGTCTTTGAGTGGGGTTTCTCATTGGAGGTGGTGTGTATGGTGTTGGGTTTTGAACATTTTAGTTTTTTTATGAAAGATTGGGGTGAAATTTGGTATTTTCGTTGTAAAAGTTTGAGTAGGGAGTGCCTAGGGGTGTAACCGGGCCGATTTGAGCTTGAGCTTGGCTGGGCTTGGAATCGGCTCGGAGACTTGAGGTAGAGCTTGGAATCGGCTCAAAATTTTCCGAGCTTAAAATTCAAAGCTCAGAATCGGCTCGAATTAAGCTCGAGCTCGATTCGAGCTCCATTAAATCGGTATTTTCTATACATTTTTTAACTTTTAAATCAAAATAGAAAGAAATATATTATTAGAAAAATGTAAATATAAAATACTTATCAAGTATATTAAAATTAAAATTATGCATGCTAAATTAACATTTTATAAAGAATAAAAATATTAGTCAAGTTTCAAAATTAATTAATAATAATAAAAAACGAGCCTAAATGAGCTTCCGATCCGAGCTCTACTAAGCTCGGAATCAGCTCTATTTTTATCCACCTCGGCTCGGAATCAGTTTTGACCGATTTCGAGCTGAGCTTTGACCGAGTTGATTCCGAGGGCTCTACGTGTAACACCCCAATCTACTAAGAAGCCTTAACAAGACCTTTCCCAA
>VHZZ01008504.1:11503-21982 GCA_009801015.1 Silene noctiflora
TGATCATTACTTGCCTCGGGAAACCGAGATGGTAGCGCCCTTGTCTATTGGGAAAGGTCTTGTTAAGGCTTCTTAGTAGATGGGGGTGTTACAGAGTACTTATCACGTGGCTTGGGGCAAGTGAAACTATAAAGCAAGGGAAAAAAAACAACACAAAAGGACCAAAAGATGTTGCTTTCAGAATTTCAGAAATTGTTGTTTGCTTTTCTTATACCAAAAGTCTTCTTATTCTGAAACAAGGTTTTTTCTCCCTTCACTCCATGACATTAAGACTCTTTGAGGATCATATGATAGGTTGGACGTGCCGTTTAAGACAAGGGAAAACGATATTGCAACCGTTCTTTAAAACAGCCCAATTCTGATAGACAAAATGTGTCCTTAAGCTAACTTTTGATATATTCGTTTAAAGCATAAAGTCCATGACAAAAATGTTTTAAGGACTCCATAGGACCCATATTAACCTTTGGTTTCATGACTTAAGCATTTGTGAAGCTCTTGGACTCTAAATTAAAAAAACGGACCAAAAACAGGTGCTACAACATTTTAGGAATCAACCCTATCTTGTAGAGGCCATAAATCTTAGATCATGATGGCTATCAAGACCCACGATAGCTCATTTTAAAGCTAAGGGAGTTAGCTTTGCTCTCCAAAAAGAATCACCCATAGACGTGACCTGGAACTCTAGATATTGAACGTTTAGTTCTCATAGGTCAGGAGCTGTCCAAAAACGCATAGGCTGTTTGCATCAACCATAACTCGAGCTATAGACCGACCAGCTATGATGGTGATTCAAAGTCCATTATCTAGCTAAGACCTTAAGCTTTCCAATGGTATGAGAATCAAAGGATTAGCAAAAGTATAACTTGAGATATAAGCCTTGGAAGTCAGGTTTGTTGTAATGACATTTCAAAAAGCTATGTAGAAGTTTGCTTTCTTTCATTAGAATGCATTCAATTGTAATCGGTTTCTTGGACTGTTCCCTTTGGAAATATCATGAAAAACCTATCCTTCAACTCTTGTTGCAAAAACGCCAACCACTTTGCCATTGATTTCATTTTATAACACTTTATTTGCCGAAACTTCTGTTTAGCAGTTTACCGTCTTTACATTTAGTAACGTATAAATCACGATACTTTTCAATAGAGGTAGTCAAACGCATTGTCGAGCTAGAAAATAAAATCAAACTGAGGTGTGGAGATGTCTAAGAAAATGGTATTTGGTATTGAAGCCAGGAGCCTAGAAGCTTGGTGCTCTGGGAGATGATATTTCCGCTTCAGCACGCCTAATTTCATCTTTAAGCTCTTCCATCTCACCCAAACGGGACTTTGTTGTATTATTTGAAGTATCACCAATCATGTTCAACAGATTTTTCATACATAAAATATACTCCACCTTCGGCTCGACCAATGTAGATATTGCTCCATACTTCACATCACAGCAAATGATGTTCATTAGACACCTTAACTACGATACTAAAAAAACAGTTAACTACAATTTTGATGTTCCGTGTAAAGCATGTTTAACCTTAACATGTAGTTTTAGATGACACAAGTTGAGCATTTGTTTCCAAAAGAAACAAAATAATCGCTTGAACCGCATAGTCGACACAGTCAACCTTATACAGTTGAAAAATCAAGAGTGATTGCAACATGAATCAACCTAGTCGGACAACCAACAAGAACTTCATTGTCTTCTAATGAAAGCATTTAAAAGGACAAATTCATGGTATAATCTTAGCATAAGCTTAACATACGTTGTTTCCTTTGTGAGAACCACAAACCTTGAAAAAAAAAAAAAAAAAGTTACATTAGATCTTAAATGTTCGGTGTTTTTAAAATACTTTCTTTATTTAGAAGTTTTGTCAATATTTTGCTACTTCTGTAATGGGTCATGCTCATTCATTGACATGATTTACTCAATCATGGACATGAATGACCATTATACCCTTGTCATTTCTATTCTCATTTTCCATTTTGTTTCGTAATCATTAAATCCTCTSAACTCCGTTAAACAAGCCACCATCCCCTCCACCACCGCACCTTCCATACTATYRRAYCCTCGACACCGATGATACTAACGGACCAGTCGCACCGACGATACTATCTGRCCMCYCCTCACCAACCGAACCATCCTCCATTACCGGTCTAAAACCACCCTCCGCGCCGGACCCCCACCCACCCTTGCACCGTAGTATGCAAAACGGATTATGGAAAACTAATACAAATTTGTAAACTCAATTCAATCGTCCACACATCAATACAAGCACAATTAATGCATCTCCACACGAATCAACGAAGGAATTGTCAAGAAGTCAATAGATCTCTTTTGCTGATGTTAAGTCAAGTGCCTCATCTATATTAACAACCAAATAAATTAGACTGAATGGTTATACATGTACAGTGAAATTACGGGACTGAAACTACTAGAATTTGCATTAATTCCTCCATTAGTATCGCAAGCCACATTAGATTGTTGAYCGCWTAGGWGTTGTCGTGTTGGTTCCTAACAAGCTGCATGATCGGACGAATATCGTAACCAGCCGCCACATGACAATAGTTTCAAACCCTAATTAAATTAGTCTAAAAATTAATTTAATCACCCTAATTGGATGTAACATAGTTATTAAAATTAATAAATTATAATTTTTACTTGATTGACATCAGAATTAGCATCAATAATCGAGTAATTTGACGGATTTGATTAGTTTTGTGGTCAGAGAATTAGAGAGAGTTTGTTGATTTTGTTTTTTTGGAGGGTAATGTATGGAAAAATAATGACAAAAAGTCCATGAAAGAGTAATGTTTGTCCATGAAAGAGCAACTACGTTCTGTAATATGACTACTATATCCACACCTCTATATACTCTATATGCATGTACTGCGGACCTGCGATCAGCCTTGTCATTTTAAAATTTCACCCAAAAAACTAAACATGGAAATTGATAAACGCTGACTGCTTCCATGAGCTCATCATAACTAAGTTGAAAGTTGAGGGCGTTCACTGGACTTGTCAAACGAATGGGACGTGCCGGGTCATGGATCAACCAGGCATACGGGTATGGTCAAATATGAGTCGGGTTATAAGGATAAAAAAATAGTGCCTTGACGCTTTTCTCAAATCTGATTTTTTTCTTTAAAACAAAATAAGGGTTTTTTTGGTTCAAAAACTACCTTATATTTAGGGTATTTGTAAAAAACACTGCCTTAACATTTTTTTTTGACTACCTTTATTTTCTTTATTTTTGATAGAAATTTACAACCATACAAAATAGAAAAACAAGTACGTTCGGTGCAACTGCAAGTTTTAAATACTAATAGTGAGACCAATAAATCTGAATACCTCTTTGAAAGCACGCATACATTGACGGAGAGCTTTTTCAGCCTCTGGTACTGGCAAAGCTTTCTGCACACATTAATAGAATTTGTTAGGAAAACCAGTATGGTTATGGGAGTAGACTAAAACAATTAACTAGTCCTCATTAACAGGAACATTTTGTGGTTAAACTACTGGTAAGGCTGTTCCAAACATCTGGGCGCTTTTCACTAGATTAGTTGATGGGAAATGCTAATGTACATGACAAAAAAAATACAGTAGACATAACTTTAGTAATGTTAAAAAAATGGTACAAAAATGAAGGTTGGTAAATAGACTTCTCCTTAAAACTTGATCAATATTGCATTTATGTATTCCATTTTACCCTGTCATGTGTGGTGGAATAGCCCACATGCAGGTCTACACCAAAGAAAGGGGGAGGTAACCTGACTACCAAATTACCACAACAGATAAAAATTTCCAGTGACCCCATACGAAAAATTAATAATTTGAATTAATGACGCACTTGGCAATGAGATACTCCCACTGTCCTTGTTAATTGTTTACATTGTCCTTGTTAATTGTTTACATTTTCTTTTAGATTGGACATGGACACATGCTAGTAACCAAGTAATAAAGGAAAATGATTTTGCACACTTCCACCGCAACACCCACCAGCTCCCCCTTCTTTCCCCACCAAACATTTAGCATACTATACAGCAAGTTCCCCAGGACCTGAAGGTATGCATTTATGGGACAACAGTAGAAGTGTGGAATAGTTTCACACTATACATAAACATGCAAAAAACCTTTTGTCCATAATTGAAGTGCCGAATATGTATGTTAGTTAACATAGGCATAGCAGCAAGAGCAGTTGGGATGTTACGTCCGAATAAAAAAAAATTGCTACAGTGCCTCAAAAGGCTCCCACTATGACCAAGTTAAGGGGGGTATGTCCGAATAAACTACGTAAAAAATCAGTACACTGATAACTGAATATCCATTGGTGAAGCATCATAAAGTACAAAATGATTAAGAAAATAACCTATCTTTTTTTAACAAAAAACCATTGCACACCATACGAGAGTTTGCACAATTTATCACTACTTAATGTACATCACACATGTACAGTAGAAATGACAAAGCTATATAATTTCTACCCAATGGGCCAATTGTAACTCCATGGCATCTAAGATCAAGTAGGATTTGACATAGTGGAATAACTGTACGGGTGAACAACAAAATCATAACCTAAAATGTAATAAATAGATACTTGAGTCTATTAAAACGTAACACATACAGTGTACGTATAATTGCTCCTACTGACCTTTGTTTCTTGAATTTCATCCTTTGTTTTTTCCAGATGAGCAAGAGCTTTTAGTGACCGTAACTGCAGATGGAATGCCAAATTAAGTTATGCTACATAAAACATTATGCAATATATAGCGACCAAAATTAAAATCAAAATCACAAATCACAAATAGCAAATCACAAATAGCAAATACATCCTCCGTTCCATTAGATTACGTTTGCTTTTTGCACAAATACTAAGGAAGGGTGAAAATAGGTGGGGAAGGGAATTATTTGGAAATGAAATGACTATAGTACCCTCAAGTTAAATTATCACCTACCAACCAGGCTACCACCATTGTCATCTACCGCTCTACCATTAATTCTGTCTCTCCCTCTTCACCAGATTTCATAGCCACCACTCTACCATACGGAGAATCTTTTTGACCGGAATTAAACAACACTACGCAGTTCAACACAACCATCTTGTTCTCACTATTGCCGCCCTTTTGTTTTAGATCTCGATCTCGCAAAATAGTTGCCCGATTGCCAATCTTTCCAGCCAATTCCTCTTCACATTATTTATTTTGTATTATCATTGATTCATCGTCACCCTCAACTCCTAATCCTAATTCCATTATTTATACTCAGATTTTTTCCCCAAATCTGAAACCCTGATTTCGCTAATAATCTTAATTCATATGAGGAGGTACGTGGTGTTTAAAGGAGATGGATGAAGATTGACCGGTGATGGAGGTTGGGACTGCTGGTTGTCCAACGCTGAATGGGAGCGGGGAAGAGGAGAGTGGGGGCCGGTAAAGTTGCAGTGGTAGATTTATTGATGAATGTCATGGTGGTCACAGGAGAGAGGTACGAAATTGCGGCGGGATCGATAGGTAATCGGTGGGTAGGGATTCAGTGGTGAGCGGTGGTGTCAATGGTGGCTGGTGGTGTCAGACTACCAGTGGTGGTTGGTGGGTGGTGGATGGTGATTGGTGATTGGTGATTGGTGATTGGTGATTGGTGATTGGTGGAGTCGTTGTGGTCGATGGTTTGGCTGGGTTTGGTGAAGAGGGTGAACTTAGTTAATTAAAAGCAACGGCAAGGTCATTTGCAAGCCCGTAACTCATCCAAAAATAGAAACGTAAACAATCAAATGAAACGTCTTAAAAAAGAATACGTAAACAACTCAATGGAGCGGAGGAAGTAACAAATAACAAATACTCCCTCCCATTTTTTTATTTCTTCCCAATTGACTTTGCTCTCTTTTTAAAGACTTTGGACAATTGACCATAGTACCCCTCATTCTACCCCATAGGCCAAACCCACCTTCTTCACTGATGTCCCCCATCCTACACTTACACTTACAACCCTCCAACAACTACGAAGCCACCATCACATGAACAGTAACCGCCGCCGCCGCCGCCGCCTGAAGCACAACATCCCCACCTCATTTCATCCGCCGACCTCACCATCTTTAACCACCACCCAGATAACCGCGGCCCACACACTAGCCTTACCTCCATGCACTACCTTACCCGAGCTACCCCACCATCCAACCACATCGAGAACACCCAACTACCAAGAGATGGTGAAGGAGGGCGAACTTGGTGGTCAATGGGAGGGAGTAACAAACATAACAACAACATAACAGACGACGACAACGACAACGACAACAACAACAACAACAAAAGTGAGGCTAAATTTGATGCTCCCTTCGAATCTCCGGAACTTTCCAAAATTCCTTTTAGACTTGATTCACTGAAAGATTCCGCAGTTCCTGTTTTAGGAAACTAGATTCATTTAAAATGCCCATTCTGCCTCGTTTGCAAGAGCACAGTACCCACCCAAACAAACCACTACCCAACCTCACCACCAGACAACAGACCAACCCAATCGGTACTGGAGAGGGGTGGATTCTGGTGGTTTGCGGCTTCTATGGAAACAATTCTGGTAAGCTAGGGCTTGGAAGAATGGTGACTTGGAATGATTGGTGGGAAATGGGCTAAAGTGGCTGGTGGGTTATGCTTTTGGGTGAGAGGATTAGAAGAATGGTAGGTGAGGATAGTATAGTACATTAGGTTAATCCTTAAATTTGGTGTTATTTATAAAGTGGAAACTTTTCAAAGATTCAGATGGAGTATTTACTACTCCCTCCACACACCTATTTTCACCCCATTTCAATAAAATACTAGTCACATATATTAGAGAAAATGGGAAGAACACTTTTGTGTGGAGGGAGTACTTGTCATAAACATACTCATACAAAGTACTACCTATTATACACAGTTTTACAAATTACTACATTTTACGACAGCTTTGTTACAAATTGGCACATATAATTTACTTAATTTTCAGCCAGTTTTGTTGGTTTAATTGTTAATTGTAATGTTTTGTGGCCTACAAGGCTAGTGAAATGAAAGTAATGTGCTGATCAAGCCGTAAATTGCCTTAAGAAGCTATCCAGAGTTGATTTTGGATACCAAATTGTAACAAAGATATTACGTTGGCTAGTAATCCCTCCATCCCAAAATAATCTTCCAACTATCCTTTTTTAGTCATCCCGAAATAATATTCCTACTTACCTTTTTCGATTTCAAAAACTATTAGTTTCCATGTAAATTTTATCCCACTTATCTCTACCTTTCATTATTCAATTATAGAAATTGTTGTGTATTTTACAACCAAAAAGACTTTAGAGGGAGCAATATTCTTACAAAATTATACTTAATAGAAATTTGTGCATCAGTGTATATAATAAGTTTTAAGAATTTTTTTTTATAGAAATGATGAAGCAGTAGCTAACGAAAAAATAAAGCGCGTACAGACTGCAAACGAAGCAAAGTGGGAGATTTAGTCGAACATGAAAGTATGAGGGAGAACGGAGAAGGCCGGAAGGGAAGAGGAAAAGTTCAAAATAAATTAACAAAAATTTAAGCTATAGAAAAAGACTGGAATAAGAGTTACACCTTGGAAAGAGTAGCGGCCATTATAAGATAGTAAAGTTTTTCTTTCCGAAACAAAAGACCGTGGAATAAGAGTTACACCTTGGAAAGAGTAGCGGCCATTATAAGATAGTAAAGTTTTTCTTTTCGAAACAAATAAGAAAAATTCCCCCAATGCTCCACCCATCGCTGAACCCCACCCAGGAAAGGCCATGAATGATGCAAGGTATACGCTGGTTATTCAAGAGTAACAAAACTAAAATGGCAAAAAAGACCATTCAAAGTCTGTCGAATCAAAAACTCACATATATGACCAATGCAATACACTGGCCATTTTCAGTACGTTGTTCAAGATTTTGAATTTTCCTCTTATGTTTAGAGGCATCCAGAACCTTCTGCGCTATCCTGTACCAAAGAAAAGGGGGATAAGATTAATGTACCAGAGAGGAATGAGAAAGTTCCAAATTCATAACGCTGAATTAATACAAAGCCAAATGAAAAAGAAATCATATAAATTCAAATAACTTCTTTAATTGTTAAAAGGGTATTTTTACAGAAATCTACTGAATATTGTGATCAAAGGCATCAATGAGCTGTCAAATGAAATAGTTGACCTCGACGACATTAAATTTTGGATTGAAACTTGATCTTGAAAACAGATTTAGCAGCCTTATTTAACGTTGCCCAGACAGCCAAACACTCAAAACGCTGATATCTCAGTCGCCATATGGTAACCCAAATTTAATAACATGATGATCTTTGCTGATCCTGATTCGTGACTAGCTGTACGTGGATATCTCGGTCGCCATATGGTAACCCAAATTTAATTAACATGATTATGACTTCTGCTAATCTGCTTCATGACTAGCTGTAAAAATACAACAAAGCTTCAGCTAACCTAAAGTTGAGGGTCTTTGGCATAACAGAAATTCTCTGATTCAAGTACGACATTTGCTGGCTTACAGTATTACAATGTTAGAATTAAGGATCTTTAGTAAGCTTTCATGGTGTCATGGTAAAGACAGTGTGCTATTGTAAATGGTAAAGCTTTCCATGATACTTTAATACCCAAACATTATGAACTAACAAGGTTTGCAATAAAAAGGGAAGGGCACCAAGCGAGGAAGGGAAGGCAATACTCCCTCCAATTCTTTAGAAATGCCCCATTTACTTTATGTACAAGGATTAATGTTGTGAGTGGAGTGATGGATCTCACAAATAAAGTAAGATGCTTTTACTAGCAAATACATACTAAAGAGGGAAATGGGGCAATTCTAATGAATAGGCTAAAATGGAATATGGGGCATTTCTAAATAATCGAAGGGAGTACTAATTAAGGATCATTATGTACTAACTAAATTCTAAAAAAATTTCAAGATGACCAATGAGTGATGTGCATTATTCCTTGTACTGGCTAAGAGGTAATTTGCTCACTTCGTTTTCCTGTTAAACTTATAACCATGGGGATCTTACTATGACTAGTCTATACGGATATACTGTCTGCATTCTGATTATGTATTGATTCCACTCATGATTCATAGGCTACGATGGTGCTGAATTATAGTTGTAAATTTGTAATGTAGAATTTGGTTACATCCTCATTCTCAAAATTTTAGGCTGCTATTTTAGTATGTTAGTTGATCCTATTTCTCTGAATTTTGCTAACTTTGCTATTATTTTGAATAATGAACATAAGCTCATGTTAGCCTGGTTGACTCATTACATAGAATTCTAAATATTCAGTTTCTTGCTGTCCTTGATCTTGCTGTTAAACCAATTTCTTTTTGTATCATTCTCCAGATAGAACATAAACAAAAGACGGGAAGAAACAATACTTATAGACTTATAGTTGACTCTTCATGCAGGCGTCACAAATTAAAAATTATGGCAACTACATGGCTCTTAAGTTCTATTTAAGGTTAAACACTTGTCAGTTCCAAAATTAACCCAAGGTCACAAACCTCATTGAGTCTTCTATAAGTTTCTTAGCTCGATCAAGCTCCATAAGTGATTCAGATGTTGCTATCTTTCTCAACTTTTCGGAATTCAATAATGCCACATTCGCAAGACTGAGCATGTTGGCCCCAATCTGGTCAGCAGAAGTAAACCAAATTCATCAGCGCATTATGAAATATCCAACAGCATGTCAACTAAATGACAGATGAAAACAAATAGAGGAAAGAATCTAAATTCTAAACTGCTTCATCAATAATTCCAACCTAAATTGGGGTTCTGTACAAAAGGCAAGTGACTACAACAAGTCAATCACAATGAAAATTGATTTCAGGATTATCCAAATGAGAGAGTACATGTGCTAAAATGAGTTTACAAAAGATTCTTCCAAGTAATAACATTGTGGATTCAAAATCACTGTCACTTTGTTGCTTTAGAAAGCTTCACTTTTCTAACAGAAAGAACAGTAGTTAAGGACCAGATCGAAGTTGAGACAACGTTGAAGGTATATTTGGATTTATATATGTCCCTAGTTTTTAAGTTAGTGAAGCATAAACAAGTCACTTAGTCATCTGCACTTAATACGTTTTGATTTTTTGAACTATCAAAAAGATTTTTGAATTTTTTTTATAATGGGTCCTCGGTAAAAGTCCTTTTATTAGCACGTGAGTAAGAGTGATTTCCTATAGTAGTCTTTAGATATATAAATATTTTCTATTTGGTATTCGCCTAAAGATAATTCCAAATTCTAGTATTCATGTAGGCTTGGAAACTCATAACCTAACTTTTATTGGTTTGGAGATTATTTAATTTAATTTTAATATTAGTAGAAAATAAATAAAAGAAGAAAACCGAAGAATGCAACTTATTTTCTCATCAGTGCTGCTGCTCTATTCTTAACGCCGCCAATCAATCTGTAACTTGCTAGAGTTGCTGGACAGCCAACATTTCTGGGTAAGAATTAAAAATTGAATTGAAT
>VHZZ01008504.1:27350-47799 GCA_009801015.1 Silene noctiflora
AAAAAAAAGTGATTTTTACTTATTAGTTGTACCTGTAGGTGATCTTCAGGAAGCACTTCCCTCCGAACATCAAGGCACCTGCGGTCACCAGCATATTTCAGCTCAATTCAGCTACAGAATTGATGCAATTATGACTTACCAAAGGCAAATGCATAAATCACCTCTCTAAAAGTTCTTGGGCATCCTTTAGTTGCCCCTTTGATTGCAATGTCACCGTAAGAGTCTCAGCAGCAATGACTGTATCCAAAGATTTCCATCCCTATGAATCAGACAAAATTAGAAAAAAATTAGTGAAGGGATCAACTGAAAGTGTTAGAGACTTAGCATTGTAGGTGCATGCGTTGCTCCTTTATGGCGACTCTATACTCTCTATGGCAACCAACAAGAAAGGGATGTGCGCATTTTCCAGAATCGCTCCCACTCTATTGATCAGATTGTGTTTTCAAGCCAAGTGTTTGGTTTCTGTTAGAGTCTATGCTTATACCCAAGGACGTGCGAATGAGGTGGTTCTTCAATGCCTTCTTCAATAGGGTTTGTTTACTGTAATAGACTAATAGTGGTGCTTCTTTGTAAGAACCATCGGTAATTTTTCCCCAAATGGAATGAAATATATATATTTGGGGGGGGGGGGGGGGGAATTCCCTCCAAACTAGCTTACGGTGCGAACCGTCGAACTAGCCAAACACACATATTAGTACTCCATATACACAAATCAGCACTCAATTCTGAATTACTAATTTGTGTATATGAAGTACTATTCTGTGTATCCGCCACTTAACCCTGAACTACCACCGTCCCACCGACTAACACCACACCAGTCGACCTAACACCAACACCAACCACTCAACCGAAGTCCACCACCCAACCCATGAACCCAAACTCTTAACATCCTCCAGCCACATATACCACCATCAGTCATCGTCGGCGACAACCCACATTCACGCCGACGAGTCGGCGACTTCGTCGATCACACAGAGGATAACACCACATTCAGGTGATGCGACCACCACTGGGCGACCTACAATCAGCCGGATCTCGGCCCCAATGCATTGTACGACCCATATCACCACTCTGCTGCGCCTACGTTGAGCCTTTGACCACAGCCAGTCAGCCAGGACGTTCACCGGATCTGAGTCCTACTCCTTCTTCCACCACCATGCAAGTTCATCAAGAAAGGGGAGGTGGGGTGCTGGGGGTGGTGTATTGACGCAGAGTGGGGTGTGTGCAAGTGGTTACGTCAGCGTGGTGCCAGGTCTCCGGCGGCAGTCCTGTGGTGGAAGGGTGAGGGTTTCAAAGGAGTGAGTAAAGGGGAAACGAAGGGGATATATTCCAACTCCAGCGAAATGACAGGAGAAGAGCCCGTCGGCTGGGCGACACCAAAAGGTCAACGGTTGGGGTGCCGGGGCTCCTATGCCAGCGTCACTTGGTTGGTGTGAGAGGGAAATCATGGCCTATGGGTGAGGCTGAGATTATTGACTTAAGAGAGAGCAGTTGCGGATTTTAGTCATGACCATATATTTGTTATAATCTATGATTTCTATTTAGTTCGTAAGTTTGCACAGAAATATGGGTTCGTACAGGATCCCAATTCAATATAATGGTTTTCCTAAAGTACTTAAATGGAAAGGGTTTGACAATAAATACGGCATTGGAATCTGAAAAGGTGCTTTACTATTGCAATTTTCCATGATCTTTATCATAAAACTTTCCATTTAAGTCTCCTCCTTAGGGCACATTTTAGAAAAACCATATATTAAAGGATCAAGAAAGTTTAAAAGCATAATTGCAAATACGACAGAGGTACAACTGTTAGATTTTGTACCACACCAAAGAAGAGTGACATTAGAAAAACCATATCGCCAACAACAACATAAAAAATAATCAGCTTCGTGCAAGAAAAACTTTTAAGAATTGAAGTAACAATCGTACTGACAACAAGCATTTATAGCACAAACATATGATAATGCAATAAACTCGAGGTTTTTTTTTTTTTGACAACCACTACTTAAATAAAGAAAAGAACAAGAGCATCATAAAATAAACAGAGATATTATTCTAAATAATTCTGCAATACCTTAGTCAACTCCATAATATGCAGAATCTTTCTCTGCACATTCTCAGCCTCTTCAAGACGGTTCTTTGAGTTCATGTAAATCTACATATAATCAAACTTTAGGTTAATTACTGACACGCTTATTTCCCCCCACAATTTTTCTCCACCTTTCTTTATGCAGTAAGACGAATTTCAAGGAAATTACAGGCGCGACTTTGAAGACAACGCCATACAAGGTCTATTATTAGGACCTGAAAGTATGATTTGCAACTGTGAAAGCTTCAATTGAATTAACAGGAAAGGTATGGCCTAGACTGAACAAAAAATCTACTAGTATGCCCAACAGCAGAAGAAAAAAAACTACCAATATAATCTATTTTTAACCTGAGGTAATCATCTTAGTTTCCTAACTGGAGAACCAAACATTTTCCATAGAAGTAATAACAGTCAAATTATCTCATTAGACAATAACTCTTTTATAGTATAAATGCTTAGATAAGCCACAACCTTTTTACACCTTCCCCTTTGTTTGGATAAAAAAAACTAAAAAAGGAGGAAAAAGGAGGGGAGGGGAAAAGAGGGAAGGAAGGGAAGGGGAGCTGGAATGGAGGGAGCGAGATTTCCTTCTCCAAATCTTTCCTTTGTTTGAGGAGAAATAATCTGTCTTATAGGAGGGAAATGGACTATGGAGGGATCCATTTTCCCTCCCCTCCAAATCCCTCCACCCCATTTCTCTACCTAAACAAAGGAAACTGTCTACCTCCAAATTCCCCTATCCAAACAAAGCCTTCATGTAGAGACATGGCCACTGCAAGTTATCAAAAGTCTCCTTTCTTAAATAAATGAATTTACTTAACACGTAAAATGGAAAAACTTGTTGGCATAATGACATATCACAACTCTCCTTTCTTGACCTATCAAAAGTTTTTTGATAGAAAAATAATATTAATAAAGGACAATAAAATTCAGAAGTCCTACTTAACAATACAAACTACCCCAATTCTTTTGAAGAAGGGTAGGGCATTAACAAAAGCATCTGTGCTTAGCCCAAGAGGAAGCAGGATACAATACCTGACCCCCAAGTGTATTATACTCCCTTCTTTTCTTTGATTTATTTCATTTCCAAAATGACGCATTACTTGAGGAAAATAACAAACAATATACAAATCTTGAAGAGAAAAAGTACGTTGGCCGCTAAGAGAAAGACGGAAAAAAAAAAAAAAAAAAATTGGAAGAAATCAAAGAAACGGACTATGAAATGATGAGCCCCAGAAAAATTCCCAGTATTCTGCTTTGGACACATACACCAAAACAACATAAGAAATGTACAATTCCAAAGTAACTTCTCATTTTACTTCTACCTAACCCCTACAAAGTGGATAATGAATCTGTTATTTTCTTTGGCACGTCAAATTCTCTCACCGAATAATCATCCGTCACCTAGAGTATGCAAAATGACAATGTAGGACAAATGAGAACCACCCTCACTATTCCTCCAGGATCCAGCATCAAAATACAAATGTGTGGGCTTAGAGTTGCATACAGCCACCCTCACTTGAACATATCAAAGTTAAGCAAGCCATAACAGACCGATATAGAAAAGACATGGTATTTACACCATTGCATAAAAACACAGTTGACTTGACCACGGATTAGATTGGTCATAAGTTCATCGCGGCCTGATCTCGCTCATTGAGTCAGAAGTGCGGCCAAAAACGCCTCAATATGTGATATGGCTAAAGGAGGTAGGAATTTCGCGAACGGATTGGGAAAGCCGGAAAGCTTGAAGTCTTGAACCCAATTCCTATAACAACAATAACAACATTTCCACAGTGCCTCAATGGCTCCCGCAAATTGTGGGGTAACAGGGGTCGGATGTATGCAAAATAAATCTCGAATTCCAACCTTCAAAAATTTTCTAACTCGGTTGTGAAGCGATTGGTTTGAACCATGTTATTAAATCTCGAATTAAGACTTGATCTTGGAATCGATTGTTGTGGCCTGATCTTGGCCTTCGGTTTCTAAATGTGGTTGATACCACCTAAAATGCAGTCTTACCCGTGTATGAGACTGTGAGAGGCTATTCTGGATGACCCAAAATAAAATTGTGTCGTAACATTCATAAACATTGTGCTACATCAAGATAACAACAAGCATAGAGAGTTTAGTGGCCACTTTGCTTTATTTCATCATATTCCCAGGCCAAAGAATGGCAAGTCTTTGGCCCTATCGAAAAGGGAAAGAAACTAAAAGCTAGGCTGACAAAATAAATTTTCAAAGGCGTCACTTAAGGTACCTTCTTGATTATTAAACAAACTAAACATCATATTATACTTTCGCCCAGATTAAAAGGTGAATGTGTCAGTTGGCCTTCCATTTTTTTGTTTCAGAAGGGTAAGGTGAATTTTTCTTATGACAACGCTAAAGAAACACTTTGTAGAAACGCTTATTGTTTGACTAACTTCAAACTCTGAGGCCTTGTTTGGATAGGAAAAAAGAAGGGGAAGGGAGGGGATGGGGAAGGGAGGGGATGGGGAAGAAGGGAAGGGAAGGGGAGGGGAGGGAGAATGGAGGAGGTGATTTTCCCTCCAAATCCCGCCACCTTCATTTTGCTAACCAAACAATGGATTTCTCATCCCTTCAAGGCTTCAAATCCCTCCCCTCCCTTTCCCTCCAAATCCTTCAATCCAAACACAAACACACCCTGAGACACAACCATTCAACTTCACTGATTTCTTTTGTTCTCACAGCCTCACAGGAACACTGAAATAGCAAAGACAATCAGATTCCACATGTCGCCAATCCACATTCTATCAACCTTCTCTTACTGTTAATGAGAACATTTCTGACTTCTCACTGTTGTCACTTAAATATAATATAACTCAATGCCTCCGAAAACAGAAGCCTCGACAGAATCAGTAGATAGTCAGCTCATCAAATAGCCTAAATTTTTGTTAATCCAAGAATTAACAAAAACAAAGAATTAGTATTAGCACTACTTATTTTTTTGAAGAAAACATAAATCAATTAGAAGAAAACACACACGCACACACACGCGCACACACACACACACACACGCACACGCACACGCACACGCACGCACGACGGAAACTAAATGGACACTAGATAAAGCCAAATAGGTTCTCTGTATGTCTGATAACAGATTACATTCAACGGGAGGTTTAATATTCAATGCTGCCAATCTAGAAAGAAAAAAAAAATATAGCGTAAGAAAGACGAATAGACATTAGTCTCTGCAGAAACAAGCTAAAATACTAAGAATGACAAACTGGCAAATGAAAACACAGAAGTTCACTATGTAACTCATAGAAAAAGCCTGAACACCAAGGAAAGAGTTTTTGAGATTAAGGAAGCCCGTCTTAAACGGTTGATACTACGAATCCAAACTAAAATTAGACCTTTACTCATCTGAAGATCGCAACTTGAGTTGCTAATGGCATACAAGCAAGAATTTCTATGCTTTATTGAGGTCGCCAAATTCTTTATCAATTTGTAAAGTAGGGTATATGTTAACTTATATCCAGTACCATATATAAACCCCTAGTTTCCTCCTAGCCATAACTTATCGAACGAAAGGCTTGAAAACTGCTTCTAGACTACTTGAAAATAATACTTAAAGAGACAGTAATTTGAGGGCACATATTCTAAGTAGACCTCCCCAAGACTAGGACATCATTGCATTCCCCCTATTTGAGACATTACGATTTAAACGTAGAATATAAGATAACAATAGCATGACAAATCCCAGCCTCAAACTGCCAAAAATATCAGCTTATAACAACTTTCTGAAAGGCATAAAAGTCCTAAGATCGTATGTAAAGTTGGTACTTCTTATTAAATATAGGAAAATATTTTCAAACCTTTGCAAGATATCGTAGCTTCCTAATGCAAGAGTACGACTCCCCTTGTCCCCCTTCCTGCACAGAAACAAAAAAGTTGATACGGAGTACAAATGGATCCCAAGGATAAACAGTTTCTAGAGTTGCACCTCTAATACCCGAATGGAGTCCTTAATTAGGACCTCAGAATCGTTGACATTTCCTTGAAGATACACCACCTGTATATTTCAAACATCAACTGAGTTAGATCATACATAATATATGTACATATACTTAATATTTTGTCGAAAGCTACCTTAATTTTACCTGATTCTCAGACACACTACCTTTTTCTTTTTTTAGCTTTTGGCTACCTTAAGTTGTCTTCTGTTTGTTGAACACTACAAAACTACAAATTCCAGCCAAGTTACTCACCATTCTGGTGTTGACTTGCCGAATTAACAATTTTGCAGGGATAATTTTGTTCATTTTATTCCTTTCTCCATCCAAAATCCATTTTTCTTCCTTTACCCATCAACTAAGCTTATACCATTAATCTCCCTCATTTCTCATGATTTCATTTTCCTCCTGTTTTTTTCTTCTTGCTTCAATCACTACTTAATAAGCGTTCTTATTGTTGTTTTTCCACATTTTCTCCAAATTAGATTTTTTGGTCAATATTCAAACATTCAATCAAAATTTCAAATTATTAAAGTACCTCATTCTCCTTTACCTCTTGTTTAATGCAAACAGATATATAGTGAACGACTGAACGTTACATTGTTACCTACTCCTATTAAATTATTATCTTTCCCATAAAATCACCTTTTCAAAAAGTTTAGCTCTCCCATAACTTACCCTCATCTTTTCCCAAAATTAATTCCCCAATCTTGTTCCAAATATTTTGACATTTCTTCCAACTTGAACAAAATTTCCTCCAAGTTCATTAAATTATTATCTCACAAAATCAACTTTTTCAAAAAAATAGCTCCCCCCTAACTTACCCTCAAATTTATATTCCCAAAATTAATTCCCCATTTTGTTCCATATATTTTGACATTTCTTCCAACTTGAATAAAATTTCTCCAAATTCATATTATCCCACAAAATAACCTTTTCAAAAAATTTAGCTCTCCCCTAACTTAACCTCAAACTTATATTCCCAAAATTAATTCCCCATTTTGTTCCATATATTTTGACATTTCTTCCAACTTGAACAAAATTTCATCCAAGTTCATTTTACATTAATTCAACAACTACATGATTGAAGTTTAAGATAATAATTAGGGTTACTTACGCATGAGTCATGACGATATGTTGCAACCGAATCTGGGTGAAAAAAATTTGACAAATAACAAAATTGCCCCTATAGTTTTAAGATTCCAGCAGGTTAACACAGAATTGTTGACTTTTCTTGCCCAAATATGTCACTTGGTATTTTCCAACAAATAAAATGTAATAGAAGGTAGCAGAACGCCAACAAAAAAAAGTAAAAAAATTTATCTATCTGAAAATTAAATAAAACTAAAGTAGCATTTGACAAAGTACCCACAAACTTATAAAGATAAACAAGTACCATAACACAGGGCACTAGGCAAAATAAAAAGAATACAAAGAAATAATAAAATTAAAAATAAATAAAGCCATCATACACAGGGCACGACCGCACTAGGCATGAAAAACATCATACACAGGATCGATGAATTGAGAAGAAAGGAAGAGATAAACCCTATTCTCAATTCTTAAATGCATTTTTTAATCTCCGTAGAAAAAGAATAAGCAAAACACTGTACTAACAGCATCTATTACATGCATTTGTCACACCCAAAAAAAAAACAATTAGTGAATAAAAAATTTAAATAGATAATGGTGTCTGTCAACTGGAATCTAATAAGGAAATAAAATAGCACAAATGATGTTACGGTTCTGTCAAGTGAAACTTCTAAAAAGCACCTTCTGAACGGGAAACCATTCTATCATTATAGCGATTACATTCTAGAAATATCTTTTTTCTCATTTTTTTTCCTTTTGTCTATTATTTTGTTTCTTTTCCTTTTTCTCTTTCTTCTATCTACCTCTTATATTTTCTATGAAAGGAATCAAGATATTTACAGAGAGACCTAATCAGACAGTTGTCCTTACGATATGCGCAAACTGCAGTCTATGAGCTAGAAATCATGTGGTAGAAAAAATTGTATTCTTTTTCCCCAAAAACTCACCACAGCCAGAAACGATTTTATGTTATTTGGCAATGAAGAAACTAGACATAACCAGCAAGAACTTCATGGTAAAAAGTTCATGGCCCTTTTTACCTATCAATTGGTCTCTCTTAAGACGGATATATCCATCTTAAGATTAAAACGGGGCAAATAGCACCCCACTTGGATAGATGGGACAAACTTTTTTATAGTCCCTAGGCATTATGCTTTTGTCTGGTCTACCATATTTGACCCGTTTTAAGGATAAGATGGATGTGCCCATCTGAAACAAGAATTTGTGTTTACTTAATAGCGCAATAGTAAAACATAATGTTCAGCTCTTTCAAAAAATATATATAATGCTAAGCGGTAATGATAGTAGGACTCACAAACATTACAAGATACTGAACTATAAGATCGCAAAATTTTGATGTCCTACCGTTCCAAGATGAAACATTGTTTCTGCATAATCAGGATGGCCGTGCCCCAAAACACGCCCTTTAATCTGGATCAAGAGGGAATTACAAATGCAATTAACCTTTCCCGCTTTATTTACCAAAGAATAGCACCAATCGTGCCAAGAAGACTTTGGAACTAAAATTGATAGCAAATCTTACCTTCAAAGCCCGCTGCAATAGTTTCCAAGCATGGTCAGGAAAAAATAAGAATCAAATGTCAGCCTCAAATAGTGTGCAAAAGTTTAAGAAGCGAATCCACATAAAGAAGAGAATAAATGAGAAGAACACAAATATTATATATTTGTTGAACCACCAAGGTCTTAAGAGTTATATACGTGTATTAATGATCATCCCAGAAGTCCAGAACCCAGATGCCTTTCTGTTTTACATCATTAAGTGAATAAACCAATCCTCCTGAAAATTTTGAAATAGTTGATTTCAAAATACCCATGGTTTGGTTCTTCACTACATAGCCTAATCATTTTTTCGTAAGTCATGGAAAGCAAGTTAAAAATGTGAGCTATTAACTGAAAACGCGTAGACCTCTAGATTACAATGGACATAAAGATTTCATCCAAGTTCAGCATTAAGGCTGCTGAAATACAAGTACTACCACAAGTTATACTATAAAATTATTTCCTTGCGTAGTTACACATAATGTATAATTCAAAGGATTTACGACATGTCCGCTCGCTCACTGACTTCGGACCCCCACCAAATCATCTCACCCCACATAACCACCCTCATTTGACCCATCTAACCAAACCACTTGACAAGCCCGACTAGACCCAATTATTCGACACATTCCACACCAACCTACCACCAACCCACCTTACTTGGCTAGACTCCACGAAAAGGGGTGGGGGACGACTAGATGTAGGTCGAGGAGTCTTGTCGGAGTGGATCGAGCTAGTTGAGTGGCAAAGGATGATGGCTGGCTTAAATGGGTCAGACGAGTAGTGGAAATGGTGCCAGAAGTGAGTTTCGATGGTAGGCGAGTGGGTGGAGGCCATGAAGTGAGCGGATGGACGAGTATGTCTGCTCAAAGTCTCTAAAAACGAAAAAGACAATGTTTTCCCCTTAGAGTAGAGATAGAAATACGTCATGCCACTTCATAGTCTTAAATGGCAATGCATTGCGCCAAACTATCTTACTGATGACCATTAATGTACATGGTAAAGTATAATGCAAATTAAGTATCTTCAATTAGGGCTCAAAGGGGAAAAAATGACCATAGGAACGTAAATCTAACATAGTCGCAAAGCTTTTGGGTTGCGAGAGAGTAGCATGACACTATCCAAAATTTACTAATGTTCCTTCTTTAAGCACCTGAATTAGTACAAAGCTCATTGATAAGCTCGTATTTCCACTAYTTTATTTAGCGGTTTTAGGTACAATAAAGCAACATTGGGATGTGGTTTTACATGATTATCCTCACAATTGCCATGTTCCTAGTGTCGGGTTAATAATGGAGTTTTGAGCAATGATCGAAAGCAAAGGGCATGTCTTGAAGTCTAYCATGGTACAAAACATCAACAAGCAAGGAGGAAGTCTAGCTAAGACGTGAAGAAGTGAAAGGATGAAGCAATTGAAGATTTGAAGCGTCATTTACATAAGGATCGACTTCAAATGGTATATCTTGAGTTCTAGAGCTCGTATCAATGCAAGGCCAAGTGGAGGTGAAAGCTCGTGTTCTTAGCTTTCCAACGGTAGGTCACACGCCTCATTTGGTCAAGTAACGAGAGAGATATGGTTGTTTGAAAATTGCTATCCAGAACAAAATCCGCACCGTGCGGGTTTTCTGGGCTGAAAATCCGCACCGTGCGGGTTTCTTGCTGTTCTGTTTTCGCCATTTCGTATTAGCCTTGTGTTTGGAGGCCCATTACTCCCATTGAGGTTTAGCATATAAATAGATGGTTTCCATTAGGTTTCCATCATCTTACATCATATCATCACAAATTTGGGTTTTATTTAGTTAATTAAGTTGTAATTGGAGATTATTTTGTTAATTGGGTTTTTAGATCTACTCATGAGGAACTAATCCCATTCCTTAATCCGTCTCAAAGGTTTAATCTTTGGTTGTAAGACACTTTAATCTTTCCCTAATTATTGTTATTATTGTTAATCTCTCTTGTTTATATTGTTAATTTTGGAATCCTTGTTTAATTAAGTGATTAAGTGTGATTTCCTTGTTGCTTAGTTTGCCAAGTTCCTTAATTGTTGATGTTGGGATTATTAAGTAGGATTGCCTTGTAATTTCATGTTAGCATCAAATTAAGGAGTGATTAGTGAGTGTGATTTCCTCCTAATTGTTTCTTAATAGAGAGATTAACTTGTGATTAGGCATTAATCGTGGTCATTGTGCTTGATTACCCCTATTTAGTCTTTTGTTCTTTATCTTCTTGTTGATTGATCCAATGTATGTGATTTCTACTTGGTDGATTAGCAAGTTGGGTTAATGATTAAGCGTGTTTTCCTTGTCATTAGCTTTAATTGAGAAGATTTGGGAGGATTACCTCCAAAATAGGGTAATAATTAATAAATTGGGAATAGATTGTGTCTAGGATCAACCAAAAGTTATTACCATTGGGATTGGGTTAAGTTCCCTCTTAATTGATTAATCTTCATCTTATTTTACTTGCTTGCCTTCTTGTTTTGCCTTTCTTGTTGTTTAAGTTACTCAACCAAATCAATTCAAACCCCCCTTTTATTTACATACTTGTCTTGTTACTAATTGCAATTGTCCTATTTACGCATTTGATTCCAACTCCAATTTCCCCTTCCCTTGCGTTCGACCCTTGCTTTCCGCTTTACTTTTTAGTAGTTAATAGTTAATTAGTGAGGTTATAAATTGTTAATTTGGCCATTTTAAATAGCGACGTTTTTAGCGGGTCACTCATCAAAAATATTATCAAGCTTAGCCCTACGCCACCATCGATCTTTACAAGAAAGGTACACCTTTTTAGTCTTATTTTAGAAAGCACGAGAAATAAACAAAAAAAAATCTTCAGTTTTATTGCTCGGACATTTAAGTTTTTCCTTCTATTTCAAACGAAGTTAAATATTAATTGTACTTTATCTTTGGATTGTGAAGTAACATAGAAAAAAGGTAAATGAACTATCTGGGCGGTCAAGCCTTATACTAAAACAAACCTCACTTATTCTTTTTATGAAACAAAGACTTATATTATGTTATTTATGATAGAGATGGTGATTGACTCAATGTACTTTCCATTACGGATCATCCCAAAGTGCTTCAACATTGACGAAAAGTTGTGTGCATCTGAGTGACCTAGCTCCCCTACATCGCTTTGGGTGGGAATCTTTGAGGCATTGAACAGACAGTTTCATTCGTTCAAATATTTCAAAAATGAAAGGTACGAAAGTGTTTATATACATTCAAACTATTATTTTCTAAGCAAAACTTCGTATAATTTATATCTGCTTAATCATACCTCATAACAAGATCGAGCTTCTTGAAGTTTTCGTTGCACTATGTAGAATTGGCCAAGGTTGTGACAAGCAGCTCCCACACTAGTATTTTAATAATCAATTAGTAAGAATTTTTTTTCACATAGTTCGGAAATAAAACAAATAAATAGCAGTGACACATACAAAATATAATTGGCAAGACACTTTCAAGTATAGGAGAACTATTTGACATCATTTGCTAATTAATCAGTATAACATTACAACTATTCCACATGAACTGAGAATGTTGCAGAAAAAAGTCTTTCTAATTAACCATAATCTCAAAACTGAAAACAAGCTTTTAAGCTCCTAAACTAAAAACTTGAAGCGGCATGATTAAATGTCGCTACAACAGTGTCTTCCTCAAAGAATGGATACTCTCCCGAAAGACCTTCATAAAGTTCACACACTGCCTAAGTGCACATAGCCACTTAATCAACAAAGCCACAAGGTTGTATGCTCTTGAGGATAATGCAATAACCACTTAACCGGCAACGCCACACTGCCACATTCTTAAGTGCCGATTGAACAAACGCCGCCCTCCCAAACACCAAATCCCTCTCTGTACACTTAATTTATCCACTGGGAGGATTAGCGTGTGTGAGGAGAGAAATGCTAAAACTGAAAGATGAAATAGAGAAAGACACATCAGAGAAACATGCACCTAACTTGGTTAATAAGTTGTAGGTCCACGAAGTCAAACGAGAGAGGGAACAGTCAGATTGGAAACCAAAGGCGGACGGGGAGGGAAGGACACTAGGATGTAAAAAAGAAACTTGTCTAAACTAAAAAGGATTATTGTACTTGGTGCACTCAGAGCTTATTCAATTTCACTGGCCATAGATTTCACTAACTTGTAATAAGGTGACACGTAAAAATAAGAACAAAGTAATAATGCTATCATGATTAATCTTATCAATAAAAGAGAGAAAAGTCAATCTTCGTCCAAGTTGAGAACTTGACTCTAACAAAACAACAACTTCAAAAAATTTAGTTTGAATTCTTGACACTTGGAATCACTATCATCAAATATATGACGATTTCTTTCCATCCCAATGGATCATCAAATTGCCATTAGAATCATCTTCCAAAATTTGGAAATACATCACTATTTCATCCTCGTTTTCCAAGACAAGATAACATATTTAGCCTTGCTAGAATGAAACCAGCTCACATCAAAGAAAGATATGGGCATATGCTACAAAGTCGAGACCCAAAAAACAAAAAATCAAAAGACGGTATGTAGGTTCCTCCTAGCTACACAAAATTGAACACTCTCCACTTAAGCGTATCTTCCCTACATATTTCATTAGTTGTTAACCCAGCAAAAAGGAAGGGCCTTGCATTTAACTGCTTTTTCACAAAAGGTACGAAAATTTGTAACTGAGAAAACCCCAATTTATGGTGCTACACTGCAACCACATTGCCTTATATATCCCTTGTTGAACAAACATTAACAGGAGAAAGTAAATCCATTAACCTCGGAAAAGAAGGCTCCTCCCAATCATTTAAAAGTCAAGAAAACAAGATACCCGGGTGGTGTTGGTTGCCTTGCCACAAAATAACTTTCTTAAGATTTCACTTGTTCCACATTGGAGTTTTCTCAATTTAATGGCGTAAATTTTGAAAATTCTCGTCTTGATGACCAAAAGTACAACATAGCCATATTTCCATCAAATTGATAAAGCTCTTAAACATAGTAATGAGCAAAAGTGAAAATTCACCTAATTTGTTAAAAACAAATGCTGAATATAGATTTAATACGGAGAATATTTGTTACTAGGACAAATTTCTTTGATATTACCCCTTCACAATTTACCCTTTAGCCATTAGGTCATCAAAGTCGGAAATAACTCGAACCTAAAGTAACTAAAGTTGAAGTATTGAAACAATGGGGAACCAAATTGGAAACTATAAAGACAAAAAAAAACAGAAAAGAAAAGAAAAATAAGGTACTCCCTTCGTGCCGGTCATTTGTTGTCCTATTCCATTTTGGGGTGTCTTAGTCAATTGTTGTTTTTTATATTTTAGGATTGCATTAGATGAGCAATTTGATCCTTCTCACTCAATTTGGTCCATTTGTCACCTTATAATTGGTCCCCTCCTCTTTCCTTGGTCTTTGTGCCGACACCAAAGGACAATAATTGACTGGGACGGAGGGAGTATATTTGTCACACAATGTTGGAACCTTGATACACCTTCTATAGTGTTTTCGAATAGTACTAAGCATCTTGAAAGTTTGAGAAAAGGCGTGTCATTTGAAAAAAAAAAAAAGAAAAAAAAAAGCACTTGACACACAAAAGAAAACTTTTTAGAACTTGTACAAGCAATAATATAAGTGTGAACATTATAAACTGAATTGAGCTGCAGCACACGCACCGTACATCTTCTGAACCAAATGCCTCTTCTAGTATCCTAATAGCATCTAAATATAAGGGCTCTGCTTTATCATAAGATTTTCCAACTCTGTACAGCTCTGCCTGTGAATTCATGGAAAAACGGGACCGTATGTGTCACTCGATAGGCCCTCGTATTAAACGCTTTCCAATATGACACATTACATGAATCCAAATTAGTGGTCACAATAAAGTCCATGAATAAGTCAACGCATAGAAAAAAGACCATGTAGAGATATATGAGTGTCAATGCTGCATACAATTATCATCTGAATATAACAAAACTACAAAAGCAGGTCAACAATTGAGAGTAACTTGAAATAAGCATTTCATATCCACCACCACCACTATCATGAGCAATTAACAGACTACTCTATCGCATAATACATGTCAAAAGGACTAAAGTGTACAAGCAACTTATGTGCATTGCTGTGATCTTAAAGTGGAATTTAATACCAACATAATTACAATAGCATAAGAAATAGAAAGAAAAAAAATTATTATAAGAAGAGGGCCAGATCCCAACGTAAACCTTGCTGGATCAAGTAATACACCATATCATAGAGTGACTCATACATCTACTCCAGCATCCAGCATAAAGGAATACATCCTATGCAATTCTGATAGATCTAATTTTATATTCAAGTATCAGAGAAGAGACTCACAAGATTGTTGGAGGCAGAAGCAACATGTGGATCCCTCTCACCAAATCCTTTTTTAGCTTCCTCTAAAGCTGATAAAAATAGTTTCTCTGCTTCATTCAGTTTTCCCTACGGAAACCAGAAAAGCCAAACAAAAGTGAGAGTAGCATCAACAGTGTAGCAATGTGGGTGACAGTGGGAGTATGATGGAATTAAAGCAACATGGGTAAAATGATTGTAAGGTAGTAGAGTTGTTACCTTGATAAAGAAGTCTCTAGCATTGTCAGTGAAAATTCGCCACTTTGCTGTATGCTCGTTGGATATAATAGAAGCATCCTCAACAAGGCGAAAGCCGACATCGCTTGATCCTTGATCGTTATTTTGTGAGGCTAATGGTGTTGAAACTTGTTCAGAAAAGACAAAAGAGCAGGTTCCTCCAATAAAAAGTGCTGATGATATTGAAACAATAAATTAGCAACTTTATCCAACACTATAAATAGAGTTTGTCTTACAAGAATAGGGTCCATAAAATGAATGGAAGGGAAATCAAGTACCTGCGTGGGTCTGTAATAGCATGGAGAGGAGGGTTTTAGAACCCGATTGGTGATAATGGGAGGTAGATTGAGCAGCAAAAATGTTAATGTTGGTACCTGGAAGATAAGAAAGTTGGGCATCATGAATTCAGGTTGGCATGTTGGTTTTGAGAGCTATAATCATGAATAACTACTATACCGCAGAATCGCGTGAATAAGGGGAATTCGGCAACAGCAACAAATGATGAAATGAATAATGAATGGGCAGCAGCTAAAGATGCAAGGTAAGGTAGAAAATGAAATGAATTCAAATGAAAATTGAATAAAAATTGCAAGAAATGTTGTCACCTCCTCCTCCTCCTCCTCCTCCTCCTCCGCTGCATGACCATGACAGTCCATTAGGTTGCGCTCTATGGGGAACCCTCGCAAATTGAGAACCCCCTCCAAGTTTCTTCACCAAATAATCTGATACTCTTCGAACCCACATCACGATTTCACGATACTACACAACAAATATACACTTCCCAGGGATTTTGCTTAACCACCTCACCTCAATTAAAAGGGTTTTATGACAAATGAGAAATAATAATCAATTGGTTGGTTTTGACTTTTCATTTTTTTTTTTTGATTGTTTTTTTTTTGCTTTTTATCGCCTAGAGTCTTAAAGTATACAAATTACCACCTATTGAGTCCACTTTTACCAATAACCACCTAGTTTTGAAGGAAACCCTTACAATTCATACCTATTTTGCATTATGTTGACGGGTTTTCTTATTTATCGTCTCACTTACGTTTTACAGACTCACTATTATTTGTAATGACCAAACTACCCTTATTATTTTAACTACACCTTCCATCGTAAACTAAATCATATTATCCCAAAACACAAGTCTCTTTCATGTCTCCCTCTTTCAATTGATCGATGTACCTCTTCATTGGAACCCTAAAAAATCTGGGTAATTGTTTATCGCATTTAAGCTTATTGGTAATTTCTCATGATCTCTTGATCTCCTGTTAGATGAAATTCAGCTTTTAATTGCAGCAATCCAAAGTGTCATCATCCTCATTGTCAATTCAAATTCCAGGTAATTTCTTTTGAATTCATTCTACAATCTTGATTGTCTTAACTAATATTGACCCAACCTGATTAATTTTGTGATTTTCTCCAATTTTCGTTGACCCTAATTTCGTATTTGTGAAACCCTAATTAATCGAATGTGTGAACTGATAATCATCTCATACAAAATACTAATCAAAAATATTACCTTTCGATTCCAAAATTGAGCTTACAACTAATCAACTTAATTACTAATAAAAAAACTGGGCTTTTCGAGGGGAAGGGGTATTTCGACTTTGAGCTCAAGTAAGAGCATGTTATTATACTGATATCATTTGGGGTTTTGCTTGTTAGCTTAAATGTTAGTTTTGAAAAGTTGGAATGTGGCTGGCATAACGAGCAAACAAATCTTATTTAGTCTTCTCCCGCCAAAGTTGTAAGCTAACTTTTAAGTCAATTTTTGAGAATCGTGTATTCCGCTAGAGGTAATCAGTTATTTATTACGATAAATATATACTTTTCAGTGTTATAGTTGTGGTAAACATGTCCAAATATTTAGAAAAAATCAATGTAAAATTCCAAGAGGCGAAATTTCCGGTAGGATACATGTTAGCGGGTTGTGTATTGTACTGTTAATTTGTTTATATTAGATGCCAGATACTATCATGGGGGGTGAACCTTGAGGATAACTGGAGAAGGGAAGGTTCAGTTAGGAGAAGCCCTAGATTAGCAAGTACAGGCACCTTAAGATCATCTACTTTGTCACCTGTGACAAGGGTGACTAGGGTGGATAAGTTGCAAGTAAGGCGGAAGTTGTCAACAATTTTTGACAAAGAAAATTCCACAGTTATTGTTGAAGAGCGGACTGGTGTCGGGGACTTACTAGAATCAGGGGAATTACTAGAACCTTTTATTGATGAAGAGGGATATGATGAAGGGGACAAGGAGTACTGGAGTGAGGACAGTAATCTTAGCCAATTTGATGTAGGTGACACTGAAGTTGGTGGGGATTTAGTGGAGGAGGAAGAGTTGTTTGATAATGGGACTAATGAACATCTTATTGATGTTTTTAATAGAAATCTGAATCAGTCATGTCTAAGGGCTGAGAAGTCAAAGTTGTTTAATGTAGATGATTTGGATGTAAGAATTGGTGAGGAACTTGAATTTAACTCAGATGAGGACAGGAGTCTGGCTGGTTCAGGGGATGAGGGTGACTCAAATGATACTTTTGACCCTTCCGTTGACTTTAAGAAACCAATTGTTCTTAAGAAAGGATTGAAATTCCCTTCTGTTGAGGTGTATAGGACAGCAGTGAGGCAACATGCAATTGAGAATGGATATGAGCCCTATTTCTTACACAATGAGAGTGCTAGAGTACTTATTTACTGCAGATATAGATGTGAATGTCCTTGGAATGCTAAAAGGTCAAGATTGCTTAGGTGCACTTGTAAGGCCAAGAGAAAGTGTAAGTTTAGGTTGTATGCTACTAGATTGGATGATGGCCTCACATTTCAAATTAGATCATTGAACTTGGAGCATGTTTGTTGATTCACAACAAAGAATAAGATGGTGACTTCAGAGTACATTGCTGAAAAGTACCTGGAGACTTGGAGAAATAACCCACATTGGAGTCTGATTGGGGTTCAAAGTAGAGTTAAGTTGGACCTTGGTGTTGATGTAGGCTACCATAAGTGTTGGGTGGCTAGAGCAAGGGCAAAGATGATAATACATGGTAATTCAGATAGCCAATAAAGTAGGGTATGGGACTATGTATTTCAAATTAGGAAGTTCAATCCAGGTTCCTCAGCTTGTGTAAAGTAGATAGGATTGACAGACCTCCTCCCATTTTTCAAAGAATGTACATTTGTTTGGCAGCTTGCAAAGAAGGGCTTGTTAAAGGGTGTAGGCCCCTCCTTGGGGTTGATGGCTTCCATTTGAAGGGTCGGTACCCTGGGATGTGTTTAGTGGCTGTGTCAATGGATGGGAATAATAATATATTTCCAGTTGCATGGGCTGTTGTTGAGGTGGAAAATGCTGAGACATGGCAGTGGTTTTTGGATTTTATAGTTAGAGACATTGGCTCAGATGAAGGGGATGTCCTAACCTTTATGTCTGATAGGCAAAAGGGGTTGCTTGAAGCTATGAATGTAGTGGTTC
The DNA here is from genome assembly GCA_009801015.1 of Silene noctiflora. Classification (NCBI taxonomy): domain Eukaryota; kingdom Viridiplantae; phylum Streptophyta; class Magnoliopsida; order Caryophyllales; family Caryophyllaceae; genus Silene; species Silene noctiflora. Next base: position 46,154 of record VHZZ01008504.1, read on the forward strand.
CTAGAGCAGAGATTAGATTCTGTGTTAGGCACATATGGGCCAACTTCAAGCTACAATTTGCTGGCCTTGGCTTCAAAGAGAGCTTCTGGAAGGCTACTTGGGCAACAACAGAGGTAGTGACCTCTGAACTTTGCTACTGACTTTCTGAATTTTGATCTTTATTTTGTAACTGACCTTCACACTGACACTCTTCTATGCTACGTCACAGGCTGAGTTCAACTTTGAAATGACAGGAATCAAGTATCTCTCTGAGGGAGCTTACAACTACCTCAATAAAATACCACCAAGGCATTGGAGCAGACACGCTTTCTCAACCAACTGTAAAAGTAGCATGATCACCAACAATCTTTATGAGTCCTTCAATGTCGTGTTGAAAGATGCAAGGGACAAGCCCATTCTTACACACATGGAATGGATGCGAAGGTATGTTATGAAAAAGAATTATGAGAAAAGCGAAGGAGTTCATAAATATGATAAGGATTTTATGCCATACATTGACAAGTGTTTCAAGAAAATGTACGGTGAAGGTATGCCAAAGTCCACTCAAGTAGATCAACAAACTTTGAGGTTGATTACAAAGGTGGTAATTTTATTGTCAATTTGGTTGAACAAAAATGCAATTGTAGGCATTGGGAGCTAAGTGGTATACCATGCATCCATGCCATGGCATGTATTGTACACCAAAGGCTCATTTTCGATAATTATGTCAATGAAGCTTATTCAAAAGAAAAGTATCTACTTGCTTACTCCTCTGCCATCAATCCAATGCCTGGTATAGACCAATGGAAAAGACCGGCCTTGATGAACCCCTACCCCCCATTTCAAGGAGGATGCCTGGAAGGCCTTCTAAGAAGAAAAGAAGAAAGGAGCCTGGTGAAGGGAGTCAAGTSAAAAGAGTGAAAAAGGCTCACAAATGTGGCAAGTGTGGAACATTAGGCCATAATAAGAAAAGTTGCAAGAACACTACCCCAACTCCCAAACAAAAATCCAAAGGTAGTAGACATGAAAAAGACACTTCGTGGGTTAGAGCAGCAAAACAAAAGCACAACAAAAAAGAGCAACAAGGACCTATGATCAGGCCATCTTAAGCCAAACTGGAAGTCAACCTAGGATTGAGTAGGTTGTTAATTAAATGGTAGGTTATTATTTTGTATGTTTATTTTGGAACTAGTTGAACAAGGGTTATTTTGGAACAAGTTGAAATTTTAATAGAAATGATCCAAGGTTATTCTTTATTTTATGTTGCTGTCACTTTAATGTTGTTGCTATCAATTTAATGTCATTGTTTTAATAGAAGTCAACCTAGGATTAAGTAGGCAGTATATTATTTTGCTGCTTTGCTGCCAATTTAGTCTTAAGAAGTCAACTAATGAACTACAAAGTAAATAACAATATGATGAATTACAAATAAGTGATCATCATCACCTTCATTAAAACATGATAAAGATTGCCAACTACAACATAATAAACATTACAATTACATCTCCAACTACCATAATAAACATTACAATTGCATTTCGAGAATGAGATCAGGCTCCAGCATATGTGGCCTTGTAACACCCCCATACCCAAAGTGCCTTACAAGGCCACCTTAAGTACGAAGATGCTACCATCTCGGTTTTCCGAGGCAAATGATATACAAAAGA
>VHZZ01008505.1:19404-34033 GCA_009801015.1 Silene noctiflora
GCCCTACACTAACCAATATATATTAACTCTAGTTTGCCACGTGTCGCGATGTTATTGGTTGTGTATGACTTTTTCATACACCTCGTGTATGAGTAACATTTTTCCAAGTATATACTCCGTAACAATCTTAACTTAAAAAATTTGGCGATTAATACGGGGTATGTTTTTTTGGAGTCAGAACTGAAGAGACAAATAAAAAGGGGAAGAAAACAGTTGACACACTGGCAGTAGCTGTGGCAGTGGCAGTGGCAGTGGCAGTGACAGGCATACAAAATTATCAAGCAGGACTGCAGGAGTCAAGAGTATACTAGAGGAGTTTAAGTAACATCACGCCAAAACCGCGTATAAAGTATTATACCAAATTGCCATTTGCCAGCTGCACACCTCTTTATTATTTATTATATACTCCCACTCTTCTCGGCATAATAGAGGATGACCACTTTTGACAATCGACATTATGAATAACGATTTAAAAAAAAAAAAAATAAAATAAAATAAAATAAAATAAAATCAAACCGCGTCTATAATTACCAATATGAACCTGGGGTCCCAACTAACAAACACTAACGTTAATTGATTGTGCTCCCTATTTATTGATTTTGTTAAAGAGGTCTAAGTTCCGAACCAACATAAAAGAAGAAAAGAAAATTAAAAGCTGAAAAAAAAATTATACCCCGTGTTTCAGTTCTTTGCGTTCCAAACGTTTTATATAGGAATAAATAGAACGGGTAGAGGAACTAGAAGACTTGGTATTGCGCAATATGCAGACTAATCTGATCCCAAATGTGAGAGACTCGCGTCTAAAATTGGGTCCAGAAGCAAGAGCGGCGAGATGCACCTTTGAACCCGCATTTGAAAGTTGCTCTCCCATGTTTTGGCTCGGCTCTAGATGCCGGTTATCCACATCTTGACCTAGGTTGTAATGGAGCATATAATGTTTTTTTATAAAAATACATAATGTGAAAACATTTAACTAGTTAATGGATCCTACAACTGGTGCATTACTGAGTTTTTGTTGTAAAATTACTGAACCCCTCTACGAAATTACCAACTCTTTCACAAAGTTAATAAGTTAACTTTAAAATTAGCTTAATAAACTTCGTAATTTTCTTATCATTGTTAATCGGTGAACATATATATCTTATGGAGTCGGATGACAAGTGGACGACGCCAAATATATAATATTTTAATTGATTATAAAAGAAGAAAAGAGAAAAGAAAAGGTAGATAGCAATTCTATTCTTAATACACCGCCTGTAGAATTCATTTTTCGACATACAAGGCCATTGTGAATTCAAAAATAACTAGAAGGCGGCCCCAAAAGGTCCCACAAAATAGCACCATTTGCGGTGGTATGAACTGTGAAACAGGAAAACAGTAGTATCCACTATTAGTATTTAAAATGATCAACTATCAGTCACTTTTCTTTATCTTCAATTCTTCACCCACTTCTTCTCTCTCCTTCTCTCCTTCACTTACTTAAATCACTTGTTGAACTGCATTTCTGCAACTAATCCCCATTTCTCAGATCTCACTATCTACCTTACATTTCTGTCTCCATTAATTTCCGCCATTACAATGGCGAGAACAAGCTTCATACTAACTTACATTATTGCCATTGTTGCCATATTTAGCTTTACCATCACAAATGCAGATGACCCTTATAGATTTTTCACTTGGACTGTCACTTATGGAACTATTTATCCTCTTGGTGTCCCCCAACAGGTTACTTTCCACTTCTATACTACTCTCTCTCGGCTTTTATTGGTTAAATGCTAATTACTACTCGTACTCTATATATGAAAGGACCGTCTAACATGGTAAAACAGTCTTATACTACAATAATTACGGGATTTTTTTTTTTTTTTTGCTAGAGTAAATGGAGTGGTTTTAACAACTCACGGTCACATACTCACACTGCTTGTATTACTTAAGCCTCGTTCCTTTGGACTGACTTCAATTTAGACAACTTCGGTCCAAAAGAATAAGGCGTGAAAATGTTTTGAATTTAGCTATTTTGGGTTATGTGTTTTTTTGGGTACATTATGGTTTTAGTAAGTACTAGAGAATAGAGATCTATGAAACTAATTTTGTTGGTTTGTATAATTTGGGCAGGGCATACTAATAAATGGACAGTTTCCTGGACCTCAATTGGATTGTGTCACAAATGACAACATTGTACTAAATGTTGTTAATAAGTTGGATGAGCCTTTCCTTCTCACTTGGTATCCTCTTTTCTTTTCCTTCTTCCATAATTGTTTTCTATAGCTTACCTTTCCGATTTCATCGCCACCAGATCACCATTTATGTTTGTTGTGATCTAGTTTCAAGTACTTTCAGTAATTAACCAATTATCCTTTTGATTATAGGGAGGCTAGGGAGATTCGAACCAGCACCATTAGTTACTTATAACTCCGTAGTTGTACGTCTACCTTAACCACTAAACAAAGACTTTGATTAACTTAACACAAAAACTTATATGCGACTATTTTTTTATACCAGCCAATAATGAATGCGTTTAAGTATAGTTGATCTGACAAGTTAGTTTGACATATGTAATCATACCTAAAAGCACCAATTAACTCCGCCACTGCTTCTCGAATTGTGTGAACATTCAAATGTAGCAAATGCTATCCTTACAGCGTGTAGTTGTACTTACGAATACCTGCAAACAACAGGAATGGAATTAAGCAAAGGAAAAACTCATGGCAAGACGGAGTCTTGGGAACCAACTGCCCAATCCCTCCTAATTCGAACTACACTTACAATTTCCAGCCCAAGGATCAAATTGGATCCTACACATACTTCCCGTCGACTGGGATGCACCGAGCAGCTGGTGGGTTTGGAGCCCTTAATGTGTACTCTAGGCCTAGAATTCCGGTTCCCTATGCCAACCCTGCTGGTGACTTCTCTTTGCTTATCGGTGATTGGTACAAGGCTAACCATAAGGTTAGTCGTTTTGTTATACAATGTACCAAGTTTATGTTCAGTGTAATTTCTTCAGTTTGAATTTAACATTGTAGCACATATTGCATTATGCAGACTCTACAGCGAGTCCTGGATGCAGGAAAGACTCTTTCATTCCCTGATGGCTTGCTTATAAATGGCCGAACTCGTACCTCTTTCACTGCCGATCAAGGTCAGCATCGTACTAACAACACACCAACTTCAAAGTAACTGTCACAAGCTTGAGTAGCAAATTTGTACAACTAAGTTTCAAGATTGATTAACTTACATTTGTATCTCAATGATGTAATCTACATGATGCGTCATAGAGAGTACTTTCTCATGCGAGAACCGCTGTGGATACTAATACTGGGCATGGTTCTGTAACTTCTGTTGCTTGGTTCCGACACAAACTCATTAAAGCTGTCACCAATTCTGTCTTTCAGGTAAAACATACAAGTTCAGAGTCTCAAATGTTGGGCTATCCACCACATTCAACTTTAGGATCCAGGGTCACAAATTGAAGGTGGTTGAAGTTGAAGGATCTAATGTTCTTCAGAATGTATACGATTCAGTTGATGTGCACGTGGGCCAGTCTCTTTCAATCCTTGTAACCTTAGACCAAGCTCCTAGGGACTATTACATTGTCGCTTCCACACGGTTCTCTCGGATTGTCCACACTGCAACGGCGGTTCTCCACTACTCCAACTCTAAAACGCAGGCCTCTGGACCTTTGCCTGCTCCCCCTGTTGGCGAATACCATTGGTCTATGGAGCAAGCCAGATCCTTCAGATGGAATCTAACTTCAAATGCAGCCAGGCCGAATCCTCAGGGATCTTACCACTATGGCGCAATCCCAATTTCAAAAACCTTTGTTTTAGGCAACTCAGCACCTTTGATCAATGGGAAACAACGTTATGCCATTAACCGAGTGTCTTATATTCATCCTGGTACCCCATTGAAGCTTGCTGATTACTTTAACATTCCCGGAGTATTCAGCTTAAATTCCATCCAGAGCAGCCCATCTGATGGTGCCGCGTACCTGGGTACATCTGTTTTGGGGGCTTCCCTCCACGATTTCATCGAGGTTGTGTTTCAGAACGATGAGAAGACATTGCAGTCCTGGCATCTTGATGGATATGACTTCTGGGTTGTTGGGTAGGTTTCTTCATCTGCCGTGTTCATTGAGTACAAAAATTCCTACAAGACGGTGTTGCATGTGAGACTAACTAGATAATAATAAGAGAAATGCACTGGTATTTGGGTTGGTCTCACATGTGACATGTGAGACCATCTCGTACAAAAGGGTTGGTCTCACATGTGGGATAATCTCATGACTTGAATCCCACTTATCAATTGTGAAATGCGGCTTACATTTAAAGTGACAAATTTGCAGTTTTGGTGCTGGTAAATGGACGCCAAACAGTCGGAGGGTTTACAATCGGAAGGATGCCCTTACGAGACACACTACTCAGGTATATTACCGCACCTTGAACTCCAACATTAAAAATAAACTGCATCCTTGTAAGTTATTGTATGTATTCCAGACAATGCTCTTATACATTCCAGACAACACCTCGCTCTCCATCATTCAACACACTTAAGAACGTTTTACCTAGAGGATTCCTCTACTGAGTCCCTTTAATATATCCAAAATAATGCAGAATAAGAAGGGGTAATTTAGTTAATCAAGGAGACCATATTTCAAGTTTTGGATCAAAACTCAAATTTTTAACTAGGCAATACATACTCCGTGAAATGGAGCAGTGTTAAAACTTGTGAGGCAATGCTTTATCGCCCTTGTAGTTCTACCCAGTCTGCACCCCCAAAAAAAAAACATCTGCCTATTGTCTCATTGCCACGTTCTGCACTTCATCTCGCCAACTTTACAACACTAGACCCTTACATGCTCAATATATACAAGTGCTAATAAGTAATAACTAATTATTTATATGGAGAATTCATTTGCTTGACCCTTGGTGTTATTTGGTGAACATTTGTAGGTATTTCCAAATTCATGGACTGCAATATTGGTGTCATTGGACAATCAAGGTATGTGGAATGTGAGGTCTGCAATGTGGGCACGCCAGTATCTAGGACAACAGCTCTATCTCAGGGTTTGGAACTCTCAAATGAGCCTGGCTAATGAGTATTTCCCTCCTACTAACATGCTCCGCTGCGGAAAAGCGATTGGGCGACACCATTAAGCACCCTACTTAATCAAGTACAATAATAGAATTAATAGATTTATCAGTCATCAGGGTTTGACTGCTAGAGAAAAAATTAGCGAGAAAATTTTCTTAATTTTCCTTTACTTTTATTGTTTATTTTCTTTTCCCTTGTAAGAATTTGCATGGGAAATTCCTTGCTTGGTTAATTTATTTGTTCTATTCAGAATGGAAATCACGAAGTTACTGAATCTACTTCAATTGTTGTCAACAAGCTTCAATCAAATGACCTATCTCATGGGGTGGGGGGCCTCATCTCGACTCTAGAGACCACAGCAATGTTGAAGGGAGTTTTTAACAATTACTAATGATAAAATCCTCACCACTTTACACAACAGTTAATGTGGCTGTTAAGATTTTGATGTAAATTTTGCATTCATTTTTCTTAACTAGTTTAATATTTCATATTATTCACATTTTAAAAACTAAATTACTACAGAATATGATAAATTCTTGAAGTAAACGTGACGACCAAAGTCCAAAGGGAAAACATGTTTTACTTCACAAGAATAGAACATGTACACTCCTAAATCACGACCCTTGTTGAACAACGAGACAAATATTTTTCATGCAAGACAAATTCAAATAACACGCAGCAACTAATATCTAAATATCTAATTATTCTTATTTGATTAAAAGGGTTTTTACTTTTTAGACGGTCTAGCATTAAAAGCATCCCAAAAAAAGATCCTTTTCAGTGGTGCAGAGCCACAGAGGATACCCCAAGGACTACTATAGGTTTATCAGACATAGGCAACATCTCATTTCGGAACAAAGACAGTGCAATGAATTGGACTCTTTAAGAGTACGAATACATAAGTAATGAAAGACGTCACAGATTTAGGTAAAGAAGATGGAAGTATGGAGGAGCCCAAATAAAAAGAGAATGCTGCATGATGGTGGTACAAGCTACAAAAAAGCAGGGCATAGCATCGCAGCACTTAATGTACCAGCTTCCGACATCAAATTTAAGATGATTGATGTGCTCTGCCCTCCCCACGAGTAATCGGAGCCGTTGAATCACCAGTCCACCACTAGATACTGCCACGCCCTGATGATGAGAAAGTTATACTTTGTGAGGCATGAGCTAACTTGTCTGTGGATGGAAATCCCCCCTCACAAAGTCACAAGATTGAAGAGCTTTTCGAGAAGTTATCCTGTTTGGATGATGGGGTAAGGGTTTCCAAAATTTTGGGAGGGGAATTGGGGATGGTGAATGAAAGTAGAGGAATTTTGGGGTTTCCAAAACCTTAGGGGAAAATGGGTGAAACAAACACTAAAGGATATCATTATTGGTGCTTCCTTGCCTTTCTTGAGAGCCCTAAACAAAACAGTCTCTCAGAGTATATATAACTTGCCAAATAACTTATTTTCGGCAAATTTATCGGCAGAAATAAAAAAAATGGCCGAGTTAATGTTTTAGCCACACGGACACAATCCTCGAAAAATGCACTGGTCTGCAACATTGAAGCTGGCCAAAGAATTGAACCAACAAACATGTCTCCGAGCGTTAGAAAATAACACAAAATTAGTGTAAATGCTAATTCCATTGCAACTGCATGTTGGAAATTAAATGAACTCAGCACGGTACTGAATTGTTAAGAGCATTCATCATACATACCTCACATATGGTTGACAATGGATTCCTCAAAGAAAAGATATCAGTGTCCAGTAATCCAAGAGCGTTAATTCTTAATTTTCCTGCACCAGTTTAATTTCCCCGCCACTAAACATTCTGATCACACAAGACTTCAAACCTAGTTATACTGCAAACACAACGAAATTGCGGAAATAATCTAAGATCAGTATTACTTTAGAGGTGAGCACTGGTCACAAACAGATCCCGCTATCATCTATATAACAGACGGTTGGATGTGAATTAAATCAAAGCAGCATCGAGAGCTATTATGTTCATACCCGGTACATTGATGTTATGGTGTGTTTGGGAACTAGATTTTGGAATTCAATTGTAGAATTAGGCCAATTTCATTGTTTGGGACCTACAAAGATTTGGAATTGGAATTGGAATTGACCAAATCCTATCCAATTCCACCACAGTACAAAATCAGCCTACATCAAATCCTACCTATCACCTAGTCATTTCAATTCATGGTGCTCTCTCTATATTCCACTGATCATACGTTCTTAATTTTCTCCATCTTCCCCCTCACTCATCTCTCTCATCTGCCATTAAAACTGATCGAAAGCTTAATTTTGGGCATCTGACTTCAATTTATGCCATTATAGATGTACCTGCTTGAGTCTTCTAATTTTTCCAATATTTTAATAATTGGTAAGTTTGTCGATCGGTAACATTGTTAATTCAATCATGAAATTGATTTTGTTTTTTTACTTAATCATGAAATTGATTAGTACAGTTAGAGTTTGTTTTTGTTAAGATAATGAAGTAATTGTTGAATGATGTTTGATTAATTAATTAGGGTTCATATTTTCGAATTAAGGTTGATAAAAATTGTCAACAAATTTTAAATTGATTTCTAAGGTTCCCCAAACGACTTTGTGGAATTGGAATTGGGATTAAATGTCAATATTACAATATCTAGAATTAGATTCGTGGAAACAAAATTAATTCCATTTTGCCAAACACTACCTTAGGGAAAAGATTAGCTTGACACTTTTAAGAGTTTTAACTCTAGTCACAAGTCAATATAAAAAGGGTTATGCTCTTTCATGGACATGAATGACCATTATACCCTTGTCATTTCTACACCACATTTTCCATTGTGTTTCATAATCAAGAAAATCCTCTCAAATTAATCAATCCTACTTATCATCTTTCTGGAAAATCCTCAAAATCATTCGAGTCTTTAGAAAAACATAGATTAAAAATAAGTAAAATAGCAAAAACCCAAAAAGAAAAGAAAAAAAAAAATTGAAACAAACAACGTAACAAGCACCTAGATTCATTGATTTTCAAAGTGTGTGATTGATTTTCATTGGTCTTCAATGACAAACAACCACCCATATTTACATTTGGCTCAGAAGTTGCTTTTGGTTAGGATTATCGTTTGGTTGTTTGTCAATTTAAGTATGTTGTGTTTCATCGGAAAATTCGTCAAACCTTAATTTTATTGGTCTAAATTAGTTTGACGGATTGAGTAATTTGACGGATTTGATCGACATAAGAACTAGCGTCCATAATTGAGTAATTTGACGGATTTGATTAATTTTGTGAGGAAGAGAATTAGAGAGTTTTTTTTTTTTGTTTTTTGAGGAAGGGTAAAGTATGGAAAAGTGATGAAAAAAAGACCATGTATGAGCAATCTTTGTCCATGAAAGAGCAACTACGTATAAAAAATCAAAAGAGTCAACTCTCAGAATATGAGACGTACATCACCAGTTTAATAGAATGAAACCAACCACAACATAACCTCAGTGCGTCAAGGGAGATGAGCACCGATTTGTATTAAATATAGATGGGTAAACATACCGTCTTATTAGCACCTCAGGATTATATGGAAATAGCCTTTTCTTATGGAGCTTTTTCATGGCACATTTCAAAGACAGCAAACATAATTTAGCATCCTGAATTCTGATGGTGCAATTCAAGAAAACCTTGCTCCCAGGTTGGTCCTCTTTCTCATACTGCTCAGCTACTTGGTGTGCACAAGAATCTTCAGGAAATGTCCTCATTTTCTTGCATCTATTTTCACAATTACTTTGACAAAAGTGTGTTTCACCAGCCAAAAGATGGAGAAATAGGTTCCACGAATCGCATATAGTGCGCAAGGACCTAAAATGGACAAATAATACTTGTGCATTATTTATTTGCAAAGTTAGACATCAAATTTTTTGTAAGAATTGAGTATAACATCCTTCCTCATTCAACCATAGTGCAAAATTGCCAAATTAAAACTTAAAAACAAATCAATATGATGAGTCAGACATCAGATTTTTCTACTAATTCAACTGTATCACCCTCCCCATAGCACAGTTCCTAATTTTCACCGGATAGATCTCCAGCAACATGGTGAACAAATACTACACGGTATATAATATGTACCATGCATCTGAATGACTGGAAATTCATCGACATGGTTATCAGTTCCTACATCACAATAAGCATAACCAGAAGCTTTAAAAATAAGCTTACCTTAACAGATATTCTGCGCATTTGCTACCTGTATCTTTTGAAATAAGATAGTCAAGAAGCAGTTGATGATCATACCGCAACTGCATACAAAGAAACACAGATGGTATAAAAAATATTAACATTTAGGACTGCAAGAGAACTTATTACTTCAAATCTAAAATAAAGTTTTAATACAACAACATCAGAGCCTAAAATAAAGTTTTAATGAATAACAAAATAGACGTGACATACTTACTTCAGAAAGCAATACATGAAGCACAAGTAATGGGTTGAAAAGGTTAGAAATGTGTAAAAGAATATCCCCCTCAGTTTCGCAACAAGATCTTCTGTCTCTGGAAAACATAAAGAAACCATTAACAGGAATAGAAATTTTTCAAACCTTATAGCCATTATGTTGGTAATTGGAAAGCAACGTAACAGACATAGTCCCATGCTTACATTCTTTCAGAGCAAGATGACAGCGACAACATTTGCAAGAGTACTTCAAATAGCATATCATCCTAATGGTACATTAGAGAGTGAAGTAAGCAACCAGAAAGACATCAATTTTCTCAATGATACTCAATCATGACACCATAAAGTGACCACAACGCACACAAACTATATAACTATGAAGAGGGGTTCAGAGATTAAAACATCACGAAGTACAGAACAGAACCTTTCAGACATGCAATAAAAGGGAGAACTTAGTCGATAAATTACTACCAATTATCTCTTCTCTAGCCTTTTCAGATGTACTGCCATGTATCGACACTTGTGTGGGTGATATTGGTTTTCACACTTTTACCTTTTGATTATATTTTGAATGAAAGAATATGAAGCTAAAACAGGTCTTTAATAACATCGACTGGAACAATTTAGTTTTAGTAATGAGATGATTAAATGCCTAAACTTATTCTAATATTTCCACAACTTAGCTGACACAGCTCCACTGAAGGAAGAAGAGGACACAAACTACGGTAGTTAATTACAAATTTACAACCACCTTATAAGCTTACAAAATGAATCCAGAAAACAAGGAAAAGGCAAGATGAAATCACGGCAATTTTCATATAAAAGCAGTCAAAACTCTTAAAGCACATAACTATGATCTAAAAACTCTATTAGGCAGAAAAAACGAACCTCGTGCATGTACAGTCTGACGAAGGATGAAATAAATTTGATGCACTTCGCTAGATGCATTTGATTTTCTGAACAGATTGCAAGAGGAGCTTTCTCCTGAAGCCATCCATAAAACTCGAGAAGCCCCTTCTTTCTAACAAAATAATTGTCACTTGTGTTTGAGTCATTATCAAAGAGGGAACTTGTTCTTTTATCACCAACAGTCAAGTGAGAGGAAATTCTTGGGTCTATCAGACTAAGACAGCATCTTATAAACAAGAAAACAGTCTGTCGTTGCAAATGGCATGAAGAATGATGACAAACTTCCTGATCATAAAGAGAGAAAAGAAACGGAGAATCTTCCAGAGAATCATCCTGATTAGACTGAACTACAGACAAGGATCTAGAGAGTAAATCTTGAAAGTACTCATGAAGGAGATGCAACCATAAGAGGGAAATTGAACGATCAAGTTGCATATGAAAGCTGAGTCTTATCATCAGCATCTGCATGGTAAATTGGTACTTTAGTTAAGTAAAGGGACAAGGAATCACTCAAACAATAGTATACACTTTGCTCACATTAAAAAAAAAGCCTACTGCCACTAGGTCCGGTTTATAAGCAACAAAAATCAAATACATATTTACCAAAAATTTGTGCTGAAAATATGCAAGAATGCGTCCATATATAAAACTCTGCTCTTCAGTTAAGCACCAATGTAGAACTTTAGGAACAATGTCACAGATCTTGTGAAGAATAGCATTCTTATTAAGAGAACCAGCTACAGCTTCAGCAGAACCAATTAATCCAACTAAAGAGCATAAAAGCTGAACAATATTTCCGGCTAGCAGGATCTTCACTTCTGCGTTTCCATCACCAGAAGAAGCTCTAGCTCTAACATCAGCAATGGTGTCATTCTGAACGTCATTTAAAACATTCCATGAAACTTCCGAAAGAGAAGTACTTAACGAATCCAATACTATACCCACAAGTTCCGGATCTTCCTCTCCCTTTAAATCTTTTACTATACCGCGCAGTACCCGAGTAATTACAGTCACACCATTCCAATTTAGAATGTGACTCGAGTTTGCTGGGATAGAGTTCAAGTTCTCAACTCCATTAACTGAAGGTTGTATGACATTGACTAATCCAAACTCAAACGAAACACATAACAAGCGGATAAATGTATCCCAGTTGTCTCCCTGCAATTGTTTTTTACAAGTCAATTAATTTGAGAACAAATACAAATTCCTTATAAGCTGGGATAGTAAGCCACAGAGGTACATAGTAGCATACAAAGGCCAGAAGATACTCTGCGATGACCAGAAAATTGTTGCCGACCAAATGATGGATGTATTTATTGTCAACGTTCAGCAATGAAATCTGTCAATGACAAACGAACAGAAACAAGATCATGTTATCAATTCAAATTCTTAAATGAAACAATAGTTAACAAGTTAACACCGTAAAATGTATAAAGAATATTTCGCGCGCAGTGCACATCCAAAGAGCATGAAGAAATGTAATGGTGTATTTGAGTACTAGAATTTTATCTTCAAATTCATATTTGAGCCAATTAGTGTTTCAGAAAAATCATGAATTTGGATTTTAAAAAATCCCTGCCAAATTCGAAAAATTAATAAAACAGTCAATCTGAAATAACATCCTGGTGTCTTTTTGAATTCAACAGCACTAACTAAACTTAAACTCTCTCTCTCTCTCTTTCTCCTTTTTTCTATCTTCTCCACTGTGTTTCTAATTTTTCAGTTGTCTCTCTTTTCCCTTCTACCCTATGATTCACAACCTAAACGTGTGCCACCTCGTGCCGCCGCCCAAACTCCATCTACCTTCTACATGATACTCTCTCATTGGCGGAGACGATGTGGAAATTCATGACCATATCCAAGCTTCATTAGCAAATAAAATGGTGTCTTGACTCCTGAGCTACCTATAAGAGGAAAAGGCCTACATCCATGTTGTCTAGGCCTAACTCATCAATGTCGATGTTGACAAGTCCAGCAATGGATTCATGTTTATGTTTGTTATGATTTGTGATAACTTACAGCATATGATATCATCATACACATCCTAATGGCAATTTTACTCGAAATTATGTCAAAATCAAAGTATCTCTTCCAAGTAGCCGCATTTTATCATGCAATTCGATACAACTGGCTTTTTACTTTCCACATAATCACAGGCTCACAGTTATAGGAATCATCGGGGGGGAAGAGCACAGAAAAACTAAAATCCGCGAACAGATGATAAATCATGTCGGAAATGAGAATATCATTCAAGTTAAGATGAAAGTGTACCAATATCGAAAAAATATAAGGCAAGCATTCATGCTCCGCGGACTGTGAATCAAAAATTGGACAGGTGTATGATTCTTGTTGTTCAGTGTCCTGATTATTAATCCAGTGCCGAATTTGACGAACAATCTGGAAAAATTAGGGTTTTAAGTTGAATGTATAAATTAACACAACAATTACAAACAATTACAAAATCATAATGAATAAAAACAAGAGAAAAACACCTTAGAGAGAGAAACGAGGATATCTTTTTCGTTTTCGGGTTTCGAAGAACTCTGCTTCAATTCCTGGGACAAATTAAGATGAATTGATAAAATTAGGGGTAAATTAGGAGAAAAATCAGTGTAAACAAAAGTAAAAAAACGAAGAAGAAGAAGAGTGTTAATGATTACCGGAGATAGGTGAAGAGAGCGGTGGATTAAGGCGCAGAGACGGCGGACGGCGATGGCGTTGGTGTTGTTGCAAGTATCGGCCATTGTTGTTCTGGTTAAAACACACAAACTTCAACACAGTCAATTACTACGCCTTTGGCGCGCTTCTGCCTGGTATACTCCATGTCTCCATGTTCTCTTTAATGGTTGATGCGAGAGTGTGGTATCGAGATATTAAAATGAATGTGCAAATGCGCATTCAAATCGAGAAGAATGCCTAAGTGTTTAGTAGAACATAAGGGTATGCCAAAGACAAAATCTTTAAGGGGTCGTTTGATTCACTTCTTAGGTATAGAATGGATTGGGATGAGAAACCATAGAAGTATGGGGTTCTAATTCCATACCTTTCAAAACATATTTGGTTCATTAGAAAAATAAATATAAAGGAATGGAGTTTGAATCCATGGGGGAGGGGGGAGGGTATGAGATTCCAAGAGGTTGGGGTGGAGATAGAATCCAACATGATTCTAACTCCATTCCAAAATGGCTCAACCAAACACTAGAATAAGTAGAATCCATTTCATTCCATTCCAAACCTCCCAACCAAACACCCCTAAAAGGTTCAGCGGGACAAAGGGTGAGATTCTAGAGGGTTCAGCGCGATTGAGGGTGAGATTAGGCTACGAGACAGAACGATAGTTTACCTCCCCAAAGCGAGGTATACAATGAGGGTTAGGAAACCCAAAAAGG
Source organism: Silene noctiflora (assembly GCA_009801015.1). NCBI lineage: Eukaryota > Viridiplantae > Streptophyta > Magnoliopsida > Caryophyllales > Caryophyllaceae > Silene > Silene noctiflora. The sequence goes on from VHZZ01008505.1 coordinate 33,225, forward strand.
AAGGCCTCGAAACATCAAGGTGGCACGTCAAAATGTTGACTCAACACCTTGGTTTGAGGGTGAGTTGACCCAAATAAGAAGGGCTCGTAAGTCGTACCCTTTTAGGGTCTCGTCTTAATGCATGCTCAACGTCTTGGGAGCTAACTTATCTATAACAACATGTTCCAAAGTGGTTGAAGAGACGCGGTGATCACCAGGAAAAAGCATGTGTGAAGTGTCTTCATAGGAGACGAAGACATTGACTTTTCAAGGCCGATATTGCTGAGAGATGACCGTCGAATAGGTGATGTTGAGGAGATTCTATGTCAAGGAGATCATTTTTCTTCTCTAAAAGGGACGAGCGATAAAACATTGTTGTTGCTGAGAAAAGACCAGCTTCGTAGAGCAAGGGAGCTAAAGCCACAAATAGGTCTATTCCCAATAGAATACGAAGGGGAAGATCTCCATTAAACGAGAGAGTCCATTGTGCCGAGTTGAAGATTTGTGCGTTGTTGAGGGCGACAACAGATTAAGCGAGGGAAAATGTAATGACCCGTGCAATCCGCACACTTTGACCCTGTATAATTTTAATTGTCGTACTTTATTTTTCCGTTATTATGATTTAAAATGGTCATACTCCAAGATTACTTCGCGTTTATTATTCTTAGTGCTCGTTTGGTTCATATAGAAATTAAACTCTTGTGGTAGTTTGCAACTCACCGGGTTTCAATTCCCACTAGTTTTAAACCCGTGCAAAAAAATGCACGGGTCATAATAACAAATGCTATTATTGCATACTGGAGCATATATATATATATTAGACAAAATAA
>VHZZ01008505.1:39528-57076 GCA_009801015.1 Silene noctiflora
GGATGTGCACATTAATGAACATGGGTTATCGCTCGGTATGACGAGCGGGGCTTAGGTGAGAACGGCTGCGGTCCCCCACTGGCAGGGCTACACACCCTGGGTGTGTAGTCAGTGATGTGGAGTGATGTGGAGTTGTGACGGAGTTGGAGGACTGGGTGTGTGTGTGTGTATATGTGCGTGTATGTACCTCGTATCGTATTTTGTGTATGCAGTAACTGACCCCGTTTAATTGTTTTAAAAACTGTGGTGATCCATTCGGGGATGGTGAGCAGTTATTGAGCAGGGCGCATGGGATAGCTGGGGGAATCACCACGAAGTGTTTAGAAGAGTCTTCCGCTGTGTCTCGAGTTTTGTGTTGCCATAGTAGTTGTCTCTTGGATCTTTGTATCGTTGCTGTCAATTTTGGATAATCGGTTGTAACCTTTAAACTATCTATTTAAATGATGTTTCTTTATTGTCTAATGATATACATTGCCTCGGGAAACCGAGATGGTAACACCTTTATACTCGAGGTGGCCTTGGTAAGGCACTTTGGAGTGTGGGGGTGTTACACATACACTTTTAAAAACATACATGATACCCCTAATTGTTGTCATTATCACTAAGTGTACCCCTAAACTTCATTTTCCGTCAATTAAACTCAGTTTTAGGCGTGAAGTGATTACTTGGATGCGTAACCAAGCTTGTCATTTATCATCCCATGACATAAGGACTATATTAGGCTCAATATCCATCTTTGGACGTGATAATTTGGCAGGGGATCAATAAATTTTTCGTCAAAATTTTTTTAGCCCATATATATCAATAAATATTAGGATCGAGACGGATACTGAGCCTAATAGAGTCCTTATGTCATGGAATAATAAATGACAAGCTTGTTTACGCGTTTAAGTCATCACTTAACGCCTAAAACTGAGTTCAATTGATGGAAAATAAAGATTAGGGGTACATATAGTGATAATGACAACAAATAGGAGTACCATGTATGTTTTAAAAAGTATATGGGTACCATGTAGAAAGTCAAAAAATTGAGGGGTACCATGTAGAATATCCTTTTTTTTTCCTAAAGCAAGCATGTAGCTTGGTAGAACTACAATGCTTGCAAGTTCCATCTCAATTTTTTCCATCTCCAATGGTAAGCTACATGCTTATTATTTTTGCAAAATTGCAAGCAAGTCCTTCAAAAGAACCATTGAAGATGTTCTTAAAGGGAGTACAAAATATGTCAACCATTTTCAGGCAACAAATGGGGTGATTTAGTATGTATTTAATCCGTCTTAAACTTAAAACGAATAATATCCGTGTAAAATGAGATTTTGCATATTTTATACACATTTTAAATAACATGTTTATACCACTTCTCTATTATACTCCCATTACCTCAATACTCAATGCATCTTATTTTGATTTTATTAACATTCTTTATCAGTATACAAAATCTGAAATTCAAAATAAGCATAATTAGACAGCACATCAGCACAATGTGACAATGGCACATCATCTCACAGTTGACTTAAAATCCACAACACCAATTCTTGTTTTCTTTCACTTTCCAAACCACAATACCTCTCTCCAATTTCACCCTCCCCAATACAAAGGAACACAACACACTTCCCTATTTTTCACCTTCCCAAAACCCACTTCTTTTTACACAATTCTCCCAACACAAAATCCCAACATTTACCCTACAATTCTACACCCCTACTCTCACTAAACTCACCCAAAAGTCAAAATGGAATTTCACTTTTCACTTCCAAATTAGGGATTCTCTCCTTTAATGCTTCTTTTTTTTAGGATCTTCATCTCCAAGCTTCCAACTTTTTTCTAAGAGTACTATTGGGTATTCATTAATTCACCTCAAATTTGAGTATTTCTTACATTTTTTAAGTCAAAATGCCAAAACAATATTTTTTTCTTGCCAAAGTTTGAATCATTCACTTAATTATAAAATAACCCTTAAAATCATTTTTTCTAGGGTTTCTTGTCAAAGTTTGAATCTTGTAGTTGATTACAAATAACCCTTTGAATTTATTTATTTTTACTCAATTTACATTTTTCTAGGGTTTGATCTAATTAATGTAATCCTTTATATGTGGTCCAATTTGGGTATTTTCTTTTTGATGAAATTACCCTTTTTTGAGTTCAGAATCTGTATTATTCTTTCTGTTAGTTGAATACTTTGGAAAAGCAAGCTGAAATTCCTTCAAAGTTTGCAACTTTAAATGATTTCATTAAAGCAAATCACTTAAATATTTATTATAAAGTCTCTAAGGTAGTGGGTTTGATTTTGATTCCCTCTTTGCAAGGTTTGAATTTGAATTCTCAACTTTCCCTTTTTTGCTGTGGTATTCTTTGTTAGAAGGAATTCAATTCAATTTTTTTGCTAAAATCATTTGGGATTTGGGAATTTAATTAGGTCAATTAAATGCATATCTCATTATGGAAGCCAATTTCACATTATATTGGGTTAATTGTTGACAAAAAACCAAGGAAAAAGAAAGATGGAGGGTCTGAATTAGGCGAAAATGTTCGAAAAAATAAAACAATTTTGAGAAAATTGCAGGAAAACAAGCTTAGAGAAGCTTTAGAAGAAGCTTCTGAAGATGGGTTTCTCTCAAAATCAGGTTTAGTGAATGATTATGAGGGTAAACTTAAGAAAGATGAGAGCTTGGGCCGGTCTCGGTCTCTTGCTAGGCTTCAAACTCTAAAGGAGTTTCTGAGAGCTACTGCATTGGCTGCTGACCGCACTTTCGAGTCTGAAGGCGACATTCCTACCCTTAACGAGGCATTTTCTAAGTTCCTGACAATGTATCCTAAGTATCAGTCTTCTGAGAGGATTGATCAGCTCAGGTTGGATGAGTATGAGCACCTTACCGGGGCTGGTTCTAAGGTATGTCTTGATTACTGTGGATTTGGGCTGTTTTCGTACCTGCAAACCCTGTATTATTTCGATACTTGTAGTTTTAGCCTGTCTGAAATATCAGCCAATTTGAGTAATCATGTATTGTATGGTGCTGCTGAGAGAGGGACAATTGAGCATGAAATTAAGACTAGGATTATGGATTATTTGAACATTCCTGAGAATGAGTATGGCATTGTTTTTACTGTAAGTAGAGGGTCTGCCTTTAAGTTGTTAGCTGAAGCGTACCCTTTCGAAACCAACAAGAAGTTGTTAACAATGTTTGATCATGAGAGTCAATCTGTGAATTGGATGGCTCAACAAGCTAAAGAGAAAGGGGCTAAAAGTTATAGTGCCTGGTTTAAGTGGCCTACTCTTAAACCATGTTCAGCTGACCTTAGGAAGCAAATTTCGAACAAAAAGAAGAGGAAGAAGGATGCTGCAACTGGTCTTTTTGTTTTCCCTGTTCAGTCTCGAGTCACGGGTTCCAAGTACTCGTATCAATGGATGGCTTTGGCACAGCAAAACCATTGGCATGTGTTGTTGGATGCCGGTGCTTTAGGTCCCAAGGACATGGATTCTCTTGGGTTGTCGTTATTTCGGCCTGATTTTATAATCACATCATTTTATAGGGTGTTTGGGTTTGATCCTAGTGGGTTTGGGTGTCTTCTTATAAAAAAATCTGTGCTGGCAACCCTTAACAACCAATCTGGGGTCAATGGTACCGGAATGGTCAAGATCACCCCGGTGTTTCCGCAGTATTTGGGGGGTGATTCAATAGATGGTCTCGATGGACTGATTGGGACGGGAGATTTGGATGCTGAAGAAAATGGGGATGTAAAGCCCGACACTCATAAAGGATCGCAGATGCCAGCTTTCTCGGGTGCCTATACTTCTGCTCAGGTGAGGGATGTGTTCGAAACTGAGATGGAACATGATAACAGTTCCGACCGAGATGGTGCTAGCACGGTCTTTGAGGAGACCGAGAGCATCTCTGTGGGGGAGGTGATGAAGAGCCCTATTTTCAGCGAGGACGAATCATCTGACAACTCGTTTTGGATTGACCTTGGCCAAAGCCCCATGAATTCTGAAAATGTAGGCCACTTAGAGAGGCAGAGATCCACACCTTCGCCACCCTTGTGGTTTACTGGGAGGAAAAACACTAAGAGGGTCTCCTCAAAGACAGCGGTTAACATGTCTAGGAGTCCTGTGTATGATGACCAACATATGCTATCATTTGATGCTGCAGTTCAGTCGGTTTCACGTGGTATGGAGAATGTCTACGAGATTGATGAGGACATACGGCCTGTTCATGAGATTGAAGAAGAGTATGAAGATGAAAGGTCAAATAACAAGGCGACCTTGATTTCTGAAAGTTGTTTTGAGGCAAATGGAGGTGCCATAAGACGTGAAACAGAAGGTGAGTTCAGGCTACTCGGACGGAGAGATGGTGGCAAAGTTGTATGCTTTGAAGAAGAAGATCACGGTAACAAAGGAAGGAGGGTCTCATACAGTGCGGAAGATAACCACACCTTGGAACTAGGAAGTGAGACTTGTCCTAGCAATCTTGATGAGTATCAGTATAGTGATGGAGATTATGGAGATGACGGTCAAGAATCAGATAGGAGAGAACCTGAGATCATATGTCGACATATTGACCATGTAAATATGTTGGGTCTAAATCGGACTAGTTCTAGACTACGATTTTTAATTAATTGGCTGGTGACCTCTCTACTTCAACTGAGGTTCCACGGGCCAGATGAAAGAAACACACTGCCTTTAGTCCAGATATACGGCCCTAAAATTAAGTATGAAAGGGGTGCTGCCGTGGCATTCAATGTGAGGACCAGAAACCGAGGGATAGTAAACCCGGAAGTTGTCCTAAGGCTAGCTGAATCCCATGGTGTTAGTCTCGGTGTTGGCATTCTGAGCCATATAAGAATCGTAGATGGTGGTACGATGGCAAATGGTCGGCTTGATGGGAAAAGTGGGTTTTACAGAGTGGAAGTTGTCACAGCATCTCTCAGCTTCTTGTCAGACTTTGAGGATGTGTACAAGCTATGGGCTTTTGTTGCCAAGTTCCTCAATCCGGGCTTTGCCAGAGAGAGTGGACTTCCTACAGTTGAAGAAGAAGAAGATGGTTCAGAGACATGACATTGTACAAGACTGATTTTATACAAGTGAGTCTACAAGCTGTGGGATTTCTTTTATTTTTTTAATTTTTTTAAAATTTTCTAAAGCTTGTGTTTCTCTTCTAATTGTTGATATTCTAGATCATAGAAGACATCTTCATCAAAATAAGTCTCTATTTTACCTTATATTTCGGTGCTTTATTTTTGCAACGCGTTAGTGCATCACTCTGCGCGTAAGTTGGTAACTATTGCCCCTTGTGTGGTACTCTCCCTCATTTCCGCCCTCCATGATCATTAATTTCCTCGCTATTACTCTCATAATAGTTACCTCCACCCTATGGCCTATGTAGGCCCAAGAGTAATAGGAGCTTGGTTTTGGTAGCAATTTTCACAGCATGCCAAGTGACATACTGACATTCGTATTTGTCGATCACAGTGGCTCTTTTGCTCGCTGCTTATGACAACTTAGCCCTGAAACTCCTGATGTTGCTGGTTGGGGAGTTATTATCACATGCAAGTCTTCAAGTGTCATGTCACCGGTGATCAATCACCAGTCTTAATATCCAAGAGGTTCAATCAAGGATTTCTTTTATGTAGCTAGGACTCTTCATTTCTCCTCCAGTGCTCACGCGTGGAACGCTGGTGCCCGTGCTGGATACGTGTGCCAGAGTCTTAGATGTATTTGGCGAAATCACGAGGGATGAGTCATGAGCTTGTTGACTGTAGAATTTGATTCTTTTGTCCCTTGAATGTTTTTCAGTGTAATTATAATCTGTGGCCAGCTCTTGTTTAATACAGTACTAGGGTACAAAACTGCATCATCTAACAGCCTCTGAGAGGATGGCAATTCTTGTACATGGAGATTTTTTTGGTTTTTTTTTTAAGCTATTAGTGTGGTTTGTTGGTTTCCAAAGTTAGGTAAAAGGTTATTTTTTCATACACAAGTTCCACCATTGTGACTAGTACGAAGTAACTATTGTTTGGTTGCAGGTTCGAATTTGCAATATCTAGGGATTGTAATTTATGTAGGCGACGGGCTATGTATTTGTGTTATTTAAGCTACGTCCCCTATCATGGTCTTATGGAGTAAAAGGAAAGTTTATGTTCTTATGAACTCGGGTAGACAAATAACTTACCTGTTTTGAAAATGCGTGAATTAAAATTCTTGCATTTTGAAGGGTAGCTAAACAAACCCTTACTATTCTCTAAACTAATTAGGAAACAAGTCTGAAAAAGTTACCTGAATTTATAGGTAAACTAAAACATTTCAAGTTTGTCATGTCTAAGACTATGTTTATCCATGGATCTATTTCACCATGGTCTAACATTTAATTATTATTTTTTATCACTTTTTTCCTTTCACCCTACCTCACACCTTGGTCCTCTGTGCACTCAAACATACCAAAGGTTTCAATGGGTTTGAGTTTTTTATCATTTCTTTTCCTTTCACCCTGCTCCCCCACCTTTCCCCCCACCCCCGTTAAACATGGTCTAAGAGGTGGAGAGTCACTCTTGTTGCCTCCTTGGCACCACTGCTAATCACATTTTTTATGTATATCAATCAAATTTATAGGTTTCATTAATCTTTGACTTACATTTACAAATGACCACTTAAAGTAATCTGAATTTATAGGTCTCAGCCAAAATTGAACTAAACACAAGCGAGAAGAAGAATAAAAATGAGTCCAACTAAGCTGAATTTACATGACCGAAACTCAACTAAAAATAACTAAGGACTTATAATCATTATTTACAAAATCGGAACTAAATTAAAACTAGACTAAGCTCAAGTGATTGGAGCTTTAGATTAATAGAAAATTGTCTCCCAACCCGCTCTAATTATAGTGGTGATGGAAAATAATTCTCCACCCTCACTACAAAGCTATAACATTTGTCGTCATGTCTGAATTGTGATGTAGGAAATCCTAGACAAATATGTCGCTTATTTTTCAAAATCCCCTATTCAATTCAACCCATCGAATTAAATTCCACTTCAACCCTTCAAAAACCCCCAAATTTCCCATAATTCATAACCATCTTCAATCCTTACAAAAAGTCAAACACCCAATTCACAAAACCCTATATTTATTACATAATAATCATAACTCACAAATCAAAGCATATGATTCCTCCCTTTCTTCAATCGAACACCATGAAAAAACTCCATCAAAGCTGTCAACTTTTGATGCATTCCTTTCATTAATGGAGTCATTATGTGTTATCTCTTCAATGGTGATTTCAGTGGGTTGTGTTGTGAATTGGGTTTATTTTAAGCAGAATAATAATGGGTTAGTGGTACTGGGTAACAGGGTGTTAGTGTGGTTGTTGGCAAGTGCGGTCGCATTGGGGTCTGTTATCCGGAGGAGGGAATGGAGTCGGGTTTGCGGGTTGAAAGGTGGAAATAGGAGTGGGAATTTGATTGAGAGGGTTGAGAAGCTGGAGGAGAGTATGAGGAGTTCAATTGGTATTATTAGGATGCTTTCTAGGCAGCTTGAGAAGCTGGGGAATCGGTTTCGGGCTACTAGGAAAGCTCTGAAGGATCCCATTTCTAAGGTTGATCTCAGCCTTATGTTATGCATTTAATTTGATGATTTGTATATGTCTTGTTACTTGTTTATAGTATTCACTCCGTCTCAATCATTTGTTTATTTGTTGACTAAAATACCTCTTGCAAAGAATAAAAAAAGGTAACCAAATAATTGGGACGGAAGGAGTAGTTTATTTTTGGGTTCCATAGTACCTGTAGTTAGCCATTGTATGCTTATCATGAATGCTAGCTAATAGAAAATAGAACGGACACTAGGATAGTAGCCATTTCAAATATGTGATACAGTACGTAGCATTATGGTGCAGACAGCAGAAATGGTTAGAAAAGACGCTTTGGGTAAGAAAAAGGCTTTAAAAATAAAAGACGGATCGATGCAGTTTGGTTATATGATAATAGTGATTTGAGGAATGTCAAATGTCAATGTGAAATTAGGGGAGGCGGATAATCTGTTTCATTTTGCACCCTATGAGTTACGAGTCTTACGGCTCACTCTAATCGGCTTTTGACACATCGGGAACATGAATTGTGAAGTAGTACTTTGTTCTAGCCATTTGTTTACGTTTGCTTTTGGCACAAAGGCTAATCGGGAGATGACCCTTTTTTGCCTTTGTATGAAAAGAGAACCAAACTGTAACGTTATCTAAGTGGTTGAGGATTTACACATTTGAAAAGGTAAACAAATGGGTGAGATACATAAAATGAAATAGGTAAACAGATGAACAACATTGAGAAGTAGAAGTTTATTTATTTTAGTGGTACAGGGAGTGAGGTGTAGGAGTTAGACGGAAGATATAAAAGGTGAAACACAAAACGGGTCATATATTCTCAATTTCGTAATTAGGAAGGTCTCTTACAAGACTATCACTACATTTGGATAGACTTTTAGGAGGGCAGGGGAATGGCGCAATATCATTTTCCCGCTAAATCTTTTATACTTAAGAGGCACTTCGATTACATGCTTGCCAGCCAAACAAATGTTTTTTATCCTCTCCCTTTTCATGCTGCATAGAAAAGCTTCTCAAATTTAATCAAATTATAGTGTCTGGTCACTGAGTGACGTTATGTTTTAGGAATGAAAATAATTGTTCAGTAGGTTTTCGAAGTTACATTTTACGGTTTCATAGCAAAACCTGCGTAACTCTATCTACTTTCTGCGTCTGACATGGTTTAGATGTACTGAGTATTCATTTAAGGTGTTGTTTGCTTTGGTTTTGCTACCAATTTGCTGTGAACTTACGTTGCTTGGATTATAAATCTATTCTTCTTGTGGGCAAGTGTTAAAGATCATTGTTTTTTCTAGGTTTATTAAAATTTTGAACTAAAGAGGGATCCTTATATATTTGATAGGGCTATAACCTAATGAAGAAGGTTGGCTTAGTTTGTCAAAATTCATGCATTCATGAGCCGTGCAATTTACGAATATCATTTGTTACCTCTTTTAGTCTTCCTTTGTTTTGTTTTGTTTTCTAGTAACTGTGATTATGTTTGAAGGCTGCAGCATTGGCTCAAAAGAATTCCGAAGCTACTCGTTATTTAGCAGTGCAGGAAAACGTACTTGAAAAGGAAATTGCTGAAGTTCAGAACGTTTTGCTCGCAATGCAGGTAAGAAAGCAGTAATCTAAGAGAAGTACATTTGGTATCATACACAAAAACCTATATGAGACGGTATTAATGTGAAACAAAGCCATCAGCCCTATGTTCAAATCAGGAAATTATAAGGATTTGGGTCGTTGTCACATGTGATAGAGTCTTGTCCTAAGGTATGAATGATGCGTGGTTGGTTGCCTCTTCTTCATCAATAATGGAATAGAGTTATTGACTGTAAGCTTGACTCTTCCAATAAATCGGTTCCTACATTTATCTGTTATAGTTTGTACAATACAGTATCAGTGCCACAGGTGGTTGTTTTACTGAAGACGGTATTTAACAACAAATCACTGTTCATCTGATCATATCCTGGCTCTCTGGATCATCTAATTAATGTGCATCAATCATGCTTAATAACTAGTCTTGTTGGATGTTCTGATGCCACTTTTACAGTTAACAGATGGAAGTTGGGATGCCCATTCAGGATCCAAGTTTCTTTATGGGTGACAGAGAAATAATTTATTTGTGTTTAAGGCTGCGTACATCCCGACTCCTTCCTTGCCTTCTGCAGGAGCCTTTTAGGGCACTAGGGTAATATTGATGATGCGATGGTGTTGTCCCCTAATGTTAACTTGGTTGTGTAGGACCAGCAGCAGAAACTGTTGGAACTCATTCTAGCAATTGCAAAAAGCGGGAAATTACTTGAAAGCAAGCGAGCATCTAACCAGGCGGCTAGCATGAATCGAACAAATCCAGACAAGGGACTGACACAAGAGAATGGCCAACCAATTCAGGCCATTGCTAGACAAAAGGCGCCGAGCAATAATGAAGTAGTTGGTTCATGAAGTGAATAGTTTCTGGACATCTATTTAATTGTCACATTTCCTTTGTACAGACAGCGCGGGACACAGCAACAGGAGCAAGGTCTGGTAGATCTATCCATGTTTGTTTGTATTTGGTGTAAAAAGAGCCACAGGACAGTTTTGCTACGGAGAGGTTTCAAACCTAGGTCTAGAGTACCACCTCGCAGTAACGTTAGCAACTAAGGTAGTCGACATCCGGCAGTGGATAATTGACTGTAAAGTTTCCCTCTGTAGTTTTGACCAAAGGAGAATACTGAGGTGGCGACGTGATGATACCTTGTTGGCTGAGTTACCAGGTGAAAAACATTCTGTAATTGCTGCCTGTACACATTGATTTGTTACTGACTGTAATTCTTCTTTTTTTAGGTGCTTTTTTTCTTGAGGCTTGTTGATAATGTATGATTTTCTGCTCTTCTAACATAGGTCTGTAGATTAATGTATGATATTCAAGGATCCTATATTCCGATGAATCCCCTATCAGTCTATGACACTCTTGCCTGTTTTTGAATCCATTTTATCAAAGGAAAATCAAGAAACCCTTGTGACACCGACGTTTAAATACTTTTTTTACCGTCAACAAAAAGAAAAAAAAAAAGTTAAAATGCTTTTTCATTCAAGATTCATACTTTTCCTGAAAGTAAGGACCAATGACCTAGTGAGTCAGCGGTGGTTCGGTGGAGTGAGGGGGAAGTTTAGTAGGAGCATTCACTCTTGCTGAAAGATTAAAATTTCGAGGTTTTTAGTTAAATTTTTGAACTTTTTTCGAGTTTCCTTTATACTATTACTTGTTCGTCTCTATTGAAATTTTCCGCCCGTTGAGTTCAAATCTTAGCTCCGTCATTGAGTGAATCACCATTTGTTCAGGTATAAGGAGGAGATCATTTTCCTTCAAATTCTCGTACATATTACAAGAATCTCTACTCCAATTATTTTTCCCATTTCATTCTACATTTGTTTACCTTTTATATTAACTGTGAACGGTATTTTAATGAAAGGTAAACAAATTATTGGAAGGAAGAGAGTAGTAACCAAATTCCGAAAACTCGAAAACCACATCCATGTCATTAAATACATTAATCCAAACAACAAAAAACACACTAAACCCTAGTCAAACATCACTAATAATAACAAGTTATGAATTGACTGTATTAAACATGATTCCAATTGTTTTATATGAGTGGTTGGTTGAGTAGACAGTACAACACACACAAAAAAAAAAGAGGACCCAAATTGATTTGGGAGGTTCCCTTTGGAATAGAGTACCCTCCTTTCGACTTGTTCCTTTCACTTCTACTGTCTCTCTAAATACACCTTTCATTTTTCCTACTTTTTCAATTCTTTACTCTTCTCTAATTTAGACCAGACCATCACTACCTTTCTTCTTCATTCACTTCCACTCTTCTCTAATTAATCGGCTCAAAAAGTATTACTTTTAATCTCTCCCTCACGAGTTTTAACACTTGTTCCACATACAGTATCCTTAGTTTAATCAACCCCTTACCAGTTTATCTAAATGATCGAAATATTCCGTAATGGCCTATAACATGTACATTATGTTGCTCTTCCTAAGTTTACTCCTGTTTCATTCCCCTATTTCTGCCCTCATCAAGCAGCCACATCTTCCTGATAATGCAAGGGTAAGTACGTAATTCCACTTTTTTCAAGCCATATACGCGCTATGTTACTTTGACTCGGCTACAAATGTGATTTTATGATAATGATTCATGTTTTTTTTCACCCATTGGGAATTACTTCAATAGCGATAAATCAAAGAGTACAACATTGTTTGTGATAATGTTTCATTTTTTTAGTTAAAAGTGTCAAGTGTCAACACGTGATTGAATGTATTAAAAATGTGCAGGGAGAGTTAAATGAAGAGAAATCAAGGTTAGGTTCAAGGCCACCAAGCTGCTACAATAAATGCAACAATTGCCACCCATGCACAGCAGTTCAAGTGCCCAGCATACCAAGTATCGGCCGTGTTCAACCGTCGCGGCCGAGTTCAGTATATGACTCGGCCTCTTGGGATAACAACAGGTACTCCAATTACAAGCCTTTGGGTTGGAAGTGCTGTTGTAAAAACCATTTATATAACCCTTAAAACGAATACCAAGTACTATTTTTTAACATTAGTTTTAGAAACCTAGCCATGCAGTAACTCGTAGCAGTATAACAGTAAAAAAAAAAAAAATTCACTTGGCTTTTGTAAATGCACGATTTTTGGATTTTTGTTTTGTTATTATTTGTATTTGTTGCATTTGAATATAATATATCAGATCAAATGTTAACCTATGATCCTATTTAAATTAGTCAATATTTTTTTTTTGGTGACGGGGAACCCACAGCCGCTACCAGTAAAATTATTATTTGCTTTCGTTGAAAATAAAATTATGTTCAGTTTGATATAAGTATATAACATCTGTTATGGCGGGTTTTTATATCACCTCACGCTCCTGTGTTCGTCACCAGATTGCTACATGAATATAACAGATGATCAAATTATTTTGGAACGATTTTTCACGAGTCGAAACCCAACCAAACAGCGCCTTACATACAAACTTGTATGTGACATTTACAACGAAATCCGAGTAACATACTTTTAATGAATCCAAATAACATGCCCAAACACTAATATAGTCTTCTGTGTTACATTTGTGTACCCGTGTCTTGTGATAGCTAATACCCGTCTTAGAGAATAAAAAAAAAGGTAAACAGGTGATTGAGATGGAAAGAGTATATTTTAATATATGCAATCAGGGGATCAGGTCCTGCAGTTACACATGCAAGATTTCAGGCAGTCAAGGTTGTGCAGCAATAAACATACGAATTGAAGTGTTGAATTTATATAACCCAAAAGAAGTTGAAAATGAAGTAGCAAGTGTGAAAAGTAAAATTTCATATAAGTAGATAATAAATAGTGAGAGTGTAGAGTAATTTATGTCATTGGGATCAGCAGAAATGCAGAATTTAGTGTAGCATGTGAGCAATGTGTCATCAACATCAACTTGACCATCTCCTTATTTTTGCATGCATCATGCACCCCACCCTTAATCCATCAAGTCAGACCTGTGATGCTAAATTTGTTCGGTAATTATTGGTCTTGTTTAAAACCGTCTCTATATAAAACTGCCCGTAAGCTTTTGTAATCCTATATATCCGACTTAAATCTAATGAAAGTGATAACAAAAAGTAAACATTTCAAGTTATTGTGGGCTTCAAATTAAATTAAGCCATTTTAGAGGAGTAATAAAGAGATGAAAGTGATAGTGCCTATAAGAAAGAGAGTAAGAGAGAAAGAGAGTGAGTAGAGTTCAGTCCGAAGATTCCGGTAATTAATATTGGAAGCAAGAGTGTATGACAGAATTATTATTGTCCTTGATTGATGCTATTGTCTATACTCTATGGTGGTCACTGGGTTTTGAATGCTACCCTTTACCATTTTTCATTTGTTTGACTCTCATTCTTCAAACCTCGTTTCTTGTTCAAACTTATTTATGCCTCCGTACCCACATATTCTACACTATTATGACAATTTGTGAAAGGTCAGTCATAATCTAGGTTATCAATTCACAAATTTTATTAAAAATTTGACATATTGTCAAGGATATCAAGTCGTGGCAAATCTTTGAGCAATCAATAAAAGGACCGAGATTAAACTATTAATTGTGTGCGTATGAATAAAATTATATTTAATCATTGAGCCATTAGTAGTTGAATGATAATTTTACACAGAAATATGAAAAATCAGCGGGGGGCGGCCTCCCTCCTAGCATAAATAAGGTCCTCTGCTGATGTGAAGTGACAATTAAGCATTGCTATTGTGAAATTAATTAAGTCATTGACTTTACAACCTTCATTGGTCACATATGTCGAATTGTATTGAGATTGTTTACGTTATAACGGACGTGTCCCATTTCCCAACAATTATTTTATTAGGGTTATAAGAACAAAAATAATAGCCAATAACAAATAGTTGTTGGATAACGGGAGTATAGGACGTCTCCGTTACAACAATTGGTATCAGAGCCTAAGGTTTTGACTTGGTTTTTTCTGCTTCTGCATTTTGTTTTAGGCGTTTATTTGGGTTTATTAATTTTGGCTGAAAAGATAGAGCGAATGTTTTGAAAGTTGGCATATTCTTATCTAGGGCTGGGCAACGCTCCAAAATCGGACCGGAAAAATTCCGGTGCAAGACTGGACGAGACCGTTGGACCGGAATTTGTCACATAGTATACCTACTTTTTCAAATTCCGGTCCAAAAAGTTCAGTCCATTGAACAGGATCGGACCGGATTATAACATTTTTACGGAAAAAAAAAAAACAAAAATTACGGTCCAAACCGGTCCGGACAGACCAGAATCTTAGAAAATGTTGGAATTAAGACCGGATCGTAATTTTTAATTCCGATTCTGGTTCGACAAATTCCGTTCCGAACTAGTCTATTTTTCCGTGCCGGCCGGATTTTGCCCACCCTTACTTGTCTTCAACCTCCAACCTAACTCCATTTACAACAAGTTTCATGATTTGTTCCTCGGACTCAAATCGAAATTGATTTCACACTCTAACTTCGCCAATTGTTCAATAGCGAATGACATTAACAATTACTCAAATAACCACAAAAATACAACTTTTCATCTCATTACATCTACCAAATCGACCCTCTAATTTAAGCTTATAATAAAACCATCTCATCACGATGATAGTTCGAGTGCCACAAGAAATGAGACCCATCAGTCCTGTCCTCATTTGGTCGAGTCAAAGTCGGTCGGGTCATATCATGTTCGGGTTGTGTTTGGTCAATAACGAAATTACGTCGGTTACAGTTTATATCGGATCATCATTGGAGCTGATCAAAGGGCCCAAATTAAACCAATGATCCAGCCAGACTATCCCGATTTTTATTCGGGCTTGCGATTCAAGTAAGTTAAGGCCCGAAAAGAGCCCATGGCCCAGCCCAAGCAGGTTCGATGCAACTATAGGGTTGGATATAGGCCACCCTATGGCCCAAATTTTGTCCCGACCCGAACCTTAATTAAAGAAAAAAGAGTTGGTTGGTTAAAAGGACATCGTTTCATTAGTAGAAAACTAAAAACTTGTTATTTGAATATTTTCCATATTAAAAAGATGCTTGAATTCTTAAGTTCTCAACTCTCAAATTAAATGCCACCTCGCACGTGTTCCTAATTTCATATCCAAGTTGCGAAACGTCGTCGACGTTTTATAACGAGTCGTCGATTTTTTTTTTTTAAAAAGACCAACCTACCCGTACCCTCTCTAACTCTATTCCTTCTTTCAAACTTTCCCTCCTTCACCCACCTCGATGCACCACCACCGCAGCACCTTCACCGCCACCGCAACACCTTCACCGCCACCGCAGCCCCACCACCGACCACCTCAGTTCCACTGTTTCTCCTTTCTCTTTATCAATTTGCTTCTTGTTCAAGTAAGTAACTCGATTCTTTGTTTTTTTGAATTAGTTTATGATTTTAGTTTGTTTTAATTAGGTTAGTAATGTTTGTTTATCTTGATTTGTTGATTTGTTTTCCTCATTATCGATTGTTTGTATGATTTCTTGTTTATTTTCGCAATTCGGTTTATAATTATCTTCATTGTTGTTTGTTTTATCTAAACTTGAATTTGTTGTTGTTGTTGTTGTTGTTGTTGTTGTTGTTGTTGTTGTTGTTGTTGTTGTTGTTTTCGTTAATTTGTTTAGATCATTGTTGTTGTTAATTCGTGTACAAACAATTTGTATGAAGTTGTTGTTGTTGTTATTGTGTCGAAGTAGTAGTTGTTGTTGCTTGTGTCGAACCGAGTGAGGGATGGGGATTGGCACAGACGAAGAGACTCAAGGTCTGTGATGGAGGCAGACGATGAAACTCATCGTCTGGGAGGGGCACAGACGTTGAGATTCAACGTTTGCTCTGGGTTGGGACGATGAATGTTGGGGTCTGGTCGTGGTTGGGACGATGAAAGTTGGTGTCCATGGTGATCTAGACGTGCAATTATGTCGTCAATATCTGGCTCAGATGTTGGATTTCAACGTCTCACATGGACTGAGATGTTGAAACTCAATGTCTCGGCCATTGTCGGACTTTGAAATTCAACATCCGTTCATGGTTCAGACATTTTAATTTCGTTTTCGCCATTAATTTTGTATTTATATGAGTAATTTATATTTGTTTATTTGTATTATTTAAATTCGGTTACAATTATTAGAAACAAATTGCAAATTGTTTAATTTTGTATTAAATTTTGTTAATTTATATTTGTTTTGTAATAAAAAAAATTTATTTGCATTATTTAAACTCGGTTTCTACAATTAAATAAAAAGAATTGCAAATTATTTAATTTTGTATTAAAATTTATTAATTTATACTCCCTCCTATTCAGCCTATAGTTTCCCTTTCATTATAATACTACTCACATATATTAGAGAAAGAGGAACTATAAGCTGAATAAGAGGGAGTATTTGATTTGTATTAAAGTTTATTTCTTTGCATTATTTGAACTCAGTTTCAACATTATATAGAAATTGCAAAGTGCTTTATTTTGTATAAAAATTTATTTATTTTTATTTGTTTTATATTAAAATTTGTTTAGTTGTATTTATCTAACGCTTTAACTCGTTATTGTAGATGGCAAATAAAGGAGATGACATTATGACTTTGTCGGACCGTACGAGAAACCGAAGAGTGACGTCATCTAAACGGCGCAACCCCGTACCGTTACCGCCACGTCGTAGTCGGGCAAAGGGTGTCCACATTAGCCCTACCCCCGACGCTGCCCCCGGCCCCGCTACGAGCGATGTTGGATTACCGAGTGCGTTTTTTCAGGAACCAGTAGCAGGTGCCCGTTCTGAGGAGGAGGAGGAGGAGGAGGAAGAAGAAGATCATTTTGATGTATCGGTTCAGGATGACGCGGAGAACGAGGAGGATGACTCTCGGTTTTTGGACTAGGAGGCCGCCGTACTACCACCTAAAAAGGTGGTACGAGACGGTAAAGGTCGATATCAGCCTTATGTTGACGGTTCATCTAGTAGCACGGGGAGGAAGAAGACGAAGAAGTCAGATCTATCTTGGCGTCTTACAGGTCCGATTGAGGGTGGACCGAGTCACATTAGCGTGCTACACAGCTTTTAGTAGTTGGACCGAGCCGGAGAACGTGAGATCGTGGATCACTTGTTACAAGAGTCCAGGTTGTTTAAAGGCGATGAATGAGATAAAGTTGCGTGATGGTGTTTCTCAGAGAGTTAGTGAGAGTGGGCTTGGTCATTTGAGGCGTTCTATTCCGATAGGTTTGGATGAGAACCTGATTAGTGCTTTTGTAGAGAGGTGGCAGTCCGACACCAACAATTTCCATATGCCTTTCGGTAAGATTACTATCTTGTTGCATGACGTTCAACGAATCCTTGGGATACGGGTGGCTGTCGTGAGGGTGGATGACATGGCTCGGAACAAGGAGGTCGACTTGAAGGGGAAGGTGGCTGATAGGCTATCGCACACCTATGCA
This sequence comes from Silene noctiflora, assembly GCA_009801015.1. NCBI lineage: Eukaryota > Viridiplantae > Streptophyta > Magnoliopsida > Caryophyllales > Caryophyllaceae > Silene > Silene noctiflora. The sequence goes on from VHZZ01008505.1 coordinate 57,067, forward strand.
AAAATACCCT
>VHZZ01008514.1:32859-44168 GCA_009801015.1 Silene noctiflora
CAATATTAGCTCAAAAACACTAAGATAAGTGCTAAATGACATGAAAAATAGAGCTAATATAAGGGGTTAAAGTATATAAATTATGCACTTATCACGAACCTTGCGGTCCAAGACTTTCTTAGGCATATCCACATAGGATAAGGACTCATCCAACTCAATGTTCTATACTTTTAGTACATGAGAAGGATCACTCACATACTTCCGTAGTTGGGACACATGGAAAAAATTGTGTACGCGGTCGAAAGCTGGTGGAAAGGCTAAACGATATGCAACCCCACCAACACGATCCAAAATCTCATAAGGGCCAATGAACTTTTGTCTTATCTTCCCTCTCTTACCAAATCGTATCACCCCACGCATAGGTGACACCTTCAAAAGAACCTTGTCCCTAACTTGGAACTCAATGTCCCGACTATGTAAATCCGCATAACTCTTTTGTCGATCCTGAGTCGCCTTCATCTTTTGTCAGATTAACTTCACTTGCTCAAACATGTCCTAAACCATCTGTGGTCCTAAAACCACTGCTTCTACACCATCATCCCAACAAATCGGACTCCTACACCTCCTCCCATACAAAGCCTCAAAAGAAGCCATCCCAATACTCGTATGATAGATGTTATTATAGGAAAACTCGATCAAGTCAAACCTATCTTCCCAACTACCACCGAATCCATCACACATGCCCTTAACATATCCTCCAAGGTCTTGATTGTTCTCTCCATCTTCCCATCTGTTGCAGGATGAAAACCTGTACTTATTTTCAGTGTCGTACTCATCAATTCCTGCAACTCTTGCCAAAATCAAGAAATGAATCTCGCATCTCTATCTGATACAATATCCTTTGGTACTCCATGAAGTCTCACCACATTCTTTTTATAACCATTCGCCAACTGTACCTTACTTCACGTATCTTTCATGGGAATAAAGTGAGCTGACTTGGTTAACCGATCCACGATCACCCAAATCATGTTATTACCTTACTGAGTCCTCGATAATCTCACTATGAAATCAATAGAGATAGATTCCCACTTCCACTCCGATATCTCAAGAGACTGAATCTTACCCTGCGATCTTCGCTGCTCCCCTTTGACTCTTTGGCAAGTCAAACATCGAGCCACAAACTCAGCTGTCTCCCGCTTCATCCCAGGCCACCCAAAAGGTCTTCTTCAAGTCTTTATAAATCTTATCACCACCCGAATGTACAGAATACAGAGTGCAATGAGCTTCCGTCATAATCAACTTCTTCAACTCATCATCCTTAGGTACACACCACCTCCCATCGAACGGAACACTCTCATCAGAATGAATAGAGAACCAAGATATTGTCCCCTTCTCTACTCTATCCCTCCACTCCCGAATATTAGAATCAAGAGTCTGTTTCCTCAGAATATCGTCATAAAGCTCTGGCTCAACTATCAAATCCCCTCTAGCATCACCCTTCTGGATCACATGTATCCCTATCTTGTTCACCTCATCTCTTAATCTCATCAGCAACATTCCATAATCCCCAATGAGATGGTAATAGTCTCATTTACTCGGAAATGTCTTGGTAAGGCTTCTGCTTAAATGAGGGTGTTACCAAAGTTTTGTTTTCAAAATCGATGTAAAATCTCCATGTATCAGTTCGTTGCACTGTGACATCTGAGTTTGTTTCATGATTCTCGTGTTTTGGTTGTAATTGTGATCTTCATGTTTTTAAGTGAAACATTGAGATTCTGACTTTGTAGACCTATGAGATAGAACTTAAGTCTTAAAGCGTAGTAGTTTTGAGCAAGTGAAAGTCTTGAAGCGAAGTAGCTTCAAGCAAGTGAAACTGGGGTTGGTTGACGAGTTATTTTCATTGTAAGGGGTTTATTAAGTTTGAGTAAATCTCTAAACAAACAATAAAATAACGTTTGGACGTAGGCCTCGGAGTAGAGGCTGGACCAATTTTTTAAACATCGTCTTGTTTGTTCATTTACTTTTACGTTCATTTACCTTTGCTTATTTCTTTTTAATCACTTTGTCAGTTCTGTGTCACAGTCATTCATACTGTGACATAGACCTGCTGTACCTACTTGTGAACTCATAATCAATTGAGTTTCTCAAGCCGTGTACTTCATAGCTCTTACTTGTGTTATCAATTAACCAAGTTAAAAGAAATGTTTTAAAGGTACACCTAATTCACCCCCTCCCCCTCTTAGGTGTTATTCTTTCTTAACTCTTCAATTGGTATCAGAGTTTCGTGCTCTTGATATTGGTTAAAACCAAAGAGTTGATCCTATAGTTATGGACGATTCAAAACACACTAAGTATCCTATCTTTAAGGGAGAGAATTATGCTTGGTGGAAACACCGCAGGGAGCACTAAGTTAAAAGTGCGGACTATGAATATTGGAAGATCATTCAAAAGGGTCCCCTCGAAATCACGGTCACTAATACCGATGGTATTAGCGCCCCTAAAGACGAGTACAAGTATGTCGAGGCCAACTACAGAAAAGTCGATAAAAACTCTAAAGCCATGTCCATCCTTCAATATGGCATTGCTGACCAAGAGATTATTCGGATTTACGGATATAACCCGGTCAAAGAAATTTGGGACACCCTAAGCCTTGCTTATGAGGGAATGTCACAAGTTAGAAAATATCGTGTTGATCTTATCATGCAACAATATGAGATGTTTAACATGACAAGAGATGAGTCAATTAATAGTTTGTCTTCTCGTTTCTCTAGTATTGTCAATGACCTTAAGAGTTTACGTAGAAACTTTGAATCCGAGGACTTAGTTCGTAAAATCCTTCGTAGCTTAACTGAAAAGTAGCAACCGAAGGTTAAGGCTATCGAGGAAGCTAAAGATCTATCACTCCTCACCCTTAATCAACTACTGGGCTCACTCATGGCTCATGAGTTAACCCTCGCAAAGCGTTCTAGTGAAAGCTCTAAAGGAAAAGGGATCGCTCTAAATGCTCTATTAAGTGACGAGGAGGATGGAGATGACGAGTTTGCAATGTTCACTTAAAAACATTGTTGGAATGATTAATGGTCAAAACTCTCAAAGGTACAACAATACTAGCAAACGACGTTTTCCTAAGAAAAGGTCAAGTTCCACTATGGGTTACTTTAAATGTGGTGACAACGGTCACTAAATCAAAGAATGCCCAAAGTGGAATGACATTAAATCTAAGGAAAAATGTGACTTTTCTAAAAGAGATTTTAAAAACAAAGTGATGTCGGCTATTTGGGGAATGTCTGATTCTGAGGAGGACGATGTCCTTGAGGAAGAATTAGATGCGAAAATATGCCTCTCCTTTCATCTCAATAAAGATGTTCCAAAGTCATCAAAGAAAGAATCCGTCAAATGTCTTATGGCTCACTCCGTCGATTCAGATTCAGATTCCGACAACGAGGTAAATGACCTAAAGAAAAGGTTTGATCTTTCTCCAAAGACAAAGTTTGTCTTCTTTTAGACAAATTTATTGATAAGTGTCGTGTCCAAAATAATAAGCTAGAGGCTATGCAAAATGAAATTGAGGACATAGCTGAAAAAAATGTCAATTTAAAAGAGTGTCTAAATGAAGTTGATCAACCTAGTACATCATTGTGTCTTGAAAAAAGGTTAAAAAAACTTCGAAACAGAATCTGATTTTAGCTAAGAAGGCTAAACTAACTCATTTCATAGAGACCTGCACTAGGACATCAAAATCAAACAAAGAAGCCGTGTCCCTCACTAAACTTGTGTCCTCGTTAACCAAAGAACGTGATAAACTTTTGATTGATTTAACTACATGTGAAAGTCAAAAGGAAGTTAAGAAATTGAGGAAAGAAAACCTTGTTCTCACTAACATTGCTAGCTCATCAAAAGCGACAGTAACCTTTACTGTTGCTTCTGATGTTGAAAAAGAAAACGAGTCTTTAATTAATCAAGTGGATGCTTTAACTAAAGAACGTGACTCTCTGCTAGCTGACCTCACCTTGTGTCAACGTTATAACAAACAACTTGAAAAATTGCTTTTTTGCTAAGTGATGAAGCAAGTCATGCTAAACACGCTTTTGACAAAAAAGGAAAATTAAATCTTGACCATCTTGCTAAAACTGAAATTTTGACCAAAGAGCTACATGATGCTAAAGAGTTTTAGAAGAAACGGGAAGGAAGCCAGAATGTTTTAGAGTTCCTGTTAAAACAGTCACAAGAGTATGAAAAGCTTGCAAAGAGTGCTGGACTTGGTTTCAAATGTCACAGTAACACGCACTGTTGCATCCGAAACCAAGACCCAAGCAAAACTGATTTTTGAAGAAGAAAATACGCTGCTCTTCCTGAATATGTCATTTGCAACTACTGTGGTAAAACTGGACATAAGTTTAATGAATATGAAAAGAGAGTCCTTGACCTATAAAAGAACAATAAAGTGGCTAAACGTGTTTTGGTTAAAAAGGAAAGTGTCAAAAAGGAGGTCAAGAAAGTTGTTGTCAAGAAGGAACCCAAATTTATTTGGGTTCCTAAACTAACTGTTTGATCTTTTATAGGCATTAATGAGAGCTAGCAGCAGTTGGTATTTAGACAGTGGATGCTCTCGTCACATGACGGGATATGAAACCCAATTCCTCTCACTAGAAGCCTACGATGGTGGCATGGTGACTTATAGTGACAACAAAAAAGGTGAAATCGTTGGTATTGAAAAATTTGGTAAGTCAAATTCACTATGTATCGACAAAGTGTTGCTTGTCAAAGGTTTGAAATATAATCTCTTAAGAATCTCACAACTATGTGATCGTGGAAAGATTGTCGAGTTTCATGAAAGTGAATGTAGAATAATTGATGGAAAAATTAGAGAATTCATTCTTGAAGGAAAACGTGTCAAAGATTTTTACATGACTAATCTATATTCATTGTCCGGTCAAACATTATCATGCATGAGTGTTCACAAGAATGACCCTTGGCTATGGCATAAACGACTAGGTCATGTGAATGCTAAAACGCTAAATACTCTCAAGAAACTTGATCTAGTTAATGGATTCCTAACATAAAATTTTAATTTAAATCACTTTGTGATGATTGTGTTAAGGGAAAACAAGTAAAATGCTCCTTTAAATCCTAAAATATTGTTAGCACTTCGCAACCTCTTGAACTCATTCACATTAATCTATGTGGACCTATGCGCATCATAAGTAAAGGTGGAAGTAAATGTTTTGTTCACAACAATGGTAAAGACAACCTAGGCAAATTTGATGCTCGTAGTGATGAAGGATTTTTTGTTGGTTATTCCGACCATAGTAAATTAAAGCCTACAAAGTGTATAACAAGAGGACATTGAAAATGGAATAAAAGCGTTCAATTTGACGAATCTAGTCTCTTTGTTTCAAATACACAGGTTGATGATGAAGAGGATGACGATGATGATTTCGATATTGGAATGATTCGACAAGATATGGATCAAGTGGTTGACGAGGCTGAGCAACAGTTGGAGTCACTGTTGTATGATGAAGTTGGCCAAAATTCGGGGGGAACTAATCCTCCCTCATCTCAAGACGGTGCTAGTTCATCCAGGGGGAATGAGGATGCAAGTGAGCAACCTGCTCAAACAGAAACTAATGAATAAGCAAGTGAGCAATCTTCACAAACAGAAATTATTCCCCACTCACCCTCACAAAATAACCCTGATGCAACAGTGACATCTACTGTGACACCAGAAAACAACAAAGCCATAAACACTCTTGTTCCTAAAAAATGGAAACATCAAAGTTCACATCTTCTCTCCAACCTAACCAGTGACCTAAATTCTGGAATAAAAACCAGATCATCGCTCCAAAAATTTTGTGCCTTTAATGTATTCCTTTCTCAAATGGAACCAACTCATGTCACAATGGCTCTCAACGATACATTTTGGGTGACGACAATGCTGGAGGAATTGGAGAAATTCGAGAGAAACAAGGTATGTCATATTGTCCCTAGACCCTCTCAACGTACTATAATTGGTACAAGTGGGTCTTTCGGAATAAGCTTGATGATGTTGGAGAAATCGAAAGAAACAAAGCTAGACTAGTGGTGCAAGGTTTTAACCAGCAAAAGGAAATTTATTATGATGAAACCTTTGCACCGGTAGATGGGCTTGAATCCATACGCATGCTTATAGCTTTTGCATCTAACATTGGCATAAAACGTTTTCAAATATATGTAAAAACTGCTTTCTTAAATGGATATCTTGAAGAAGAAGTTTTTGTCGAACAACCACCGGGCTTTATAAACAATGAGTTCCCCAACCATGTTTTCAAACTTGATAAAGCACTTTACGGTTTAAAATAGGCTTCTTGAGCTTGGTATGATAGGTTTTCAAAGTTTCTGTTGGAAAATGGTTTTTTACGTGGTTCGGTTGATAAAACATTATTTATCAAGTCACAGTGCGAGGAATTGTTGTTTGTGCAAGTATATGTCGATGACATTATTTTTGGTGCAACAAATGAAGTTCTTTATAAATACTCTTCCGATCTAATGAAATCTGAGTTTAAAATGAGCATTATGGGAGAGTTAAGATTTTTCCTTCGTCTTCAAATCAAGCAAACTAAGGAAGGAACCATGATCCATCAACAAAAGTATTTTAAAGAAATGTTATGTAAGTTTGGGTTGACTAATGCTAGGCCTTATGCTACACGTGATACGAATTCAATTCAAAGAATGGAACTCGTGAGTTGCAGCGGAAATAGTCTAAACTGAACAATAGTTGAAACTGTATGATTGTTAAGTTTTATGTGTTTCGAGCGGTTTTATGAACTGCCTGATCTAAGGGCTATGAGTTTTGTGAATTTTGGTGTGTGAACGTAAACAAGAAGACAAGGGATATTTGGCGAACTAGACCTATAGTTCATCAATGGTGATCAAAATTCAAGACCTATTGAGAATGATCTAGTAATTATTCAAAACGCGTTGAATAAAAACAAAGAGATTGCAACATCAATATTATCACACAAATGCGTTTGTTTTAGAAATTTAGTGGTTGATTGAATGGAAAATAAGCAAGAACACAAGGCCTTTAAATAGCCAAGCATTCAATGAATACAAGCCTAAAAACGCCTGCAATAATAAGGTAATAAACTAACTAATTAAGTCACTTGAATTGACTTAATTAGGCTAAAACTTACCATATTTGACAACATAATAAAGTGACTAAAAAACTGAAATTCAAACGACTTAATTGCACAATTAACACACTTAAATTGCACAATTAAGCTCCTACTTATTCCTAATTAAACATATTGCCTGATTGTTTGACTCAATTAAACACGCCTTCAAGCCCACTGATCAAGCATACAGAATGGCCCATTGTCTCGCCAATCCAACTGGTTTGATGGGCCATCAATTGAGCTCTTGGAACATCACTAACCTTTTTCGAACTGTACATAGGACTGTCCAAATCGACAACAAGCTCATCGATACTATCCATACTATTCATGACCGCATCACTACTCCACACCCCCCACCCCCTTGAAAAGGAATTGACCTCCATTTAGTAATCTCATTATCGTCGATGTAAGGAGAGAGATCACCACGTTGGATGTAGCATGGACTCCATGGTCACCCGGAAGCTCTATCTTATAGACATTGTCATTGACCCTTTAAATCACCTTGTAAGGACCTTCAGCTCATGGCATTAGCTTATTCTTGCGTTTACTAGGAAACCTCTCCTTCCTCAAATGAACCCAAACCAGATCTCCAACATTGAACAATCTTGGCTTCCTATTTTTGTTAGACTTACACTTATATGCCTCATTGATGGTCTCAATCCTAGCTCGAACTTGCTCGTGTAGCTTCACCATTGATTTCAGCTTTGATTCGGCATCTTTGTGAACAAATTCATCCTTTGGCAAAAGAATAAGATCTAATGGCTAAAACGGATTCAAGCCATAGACAATTTCGAATGGAGATGAGTTGTAGCATAAGTTGGGGAACGATTATAAGCGAACTCAGCATGAGCAAGCTTCAAATCCCAATCCTTTTGTGTCTTACTCACAAGGTCACGCAACAAAGTTCCCAAAGTTCGATTACTTACCTCAGTTTGCCCATCAATTTGAGGGTGATGCGAAGTGCTAAACAAGAGCTTGGTGCCAACCTTTCTCCACAAAGTGTTCCAAAATTAGCTAAGGAACTTGGAATCCCGATCAGAAACTATTATTTTAGGAATCCCATGTAAACGCACCACTTCTCGGAAGTACAAATCAGCCACATTACTAGCATCATTGGTCTTGTGACAAGCAACAAAGTGAGCCATTTTTGAAAATCGATCAACCAAGACCATGATAGCATCTTTACTCCGAGCAGTACGCGACAAAGCAACAACAAAATCCATGGACACGTCCTCCGAAGGTCGGAATGGAATAGGAAGGGGCGTGTACTCTCCCGAATTGAACGAACTTTTAGCAACATGGCAAGTCACACACTTGCCCACAATGTTTTGCACACTACCTTGCATTTTAGGACAAAAGAAATGCTCTTTCAATACCTCCAACGTCTTAGCTACACCAAAGTGACCAGCCAAACTGCCACCATGAACCTCACATGCCAACAACTCACGAACAGAATGTCTGGGCACACAAAGACGATTCCCCTTAAAGAGAAAGGCATCTTGTAAAACAAACTCGTTAAATGCACCAGATTTACATTTAGTGAACTCACCAAAATCATCATCCGCTACATAATAATCCTTCAAAGTTTCAAAACTAAGTAAACGAACATCAAAAGTAGTTAATAAGGAATAACGACGTGACAAAGCATCAGCCACAATGTTACTTTTACCATCTTTGTACTTGGAAGAAAAATGAAATGATTGTAAGAACTCAACCCATTTAGCATGTCTCAAACTCAACTTTTGCTGCCCCATTAATGTACTTCAATAATTCATGATCCGAATTTAAAATAAAATGATTTGGATGAAGGTGTTGGAGTAGGTGTCCTCCACAATAGTGCGTCTACTTAATAAATCTCATAAAAGGAATATATTTATTATATACTAGTCAGTTGATTAACGTATATCGGTAACGGTCAGCCAACTAGGGTTAGACGTTACTATCGTGTGACAGCGGTGTTCAACTGATCCCTTTCGGTCACACCTATAGGATGATGCCTAAATGGAAAAACTATTTATTTGTATAGGATACGATATATAATTAGTATCTTGTATAAATTGACTTTTTATTAACTCAAGTGAATTTATTTATTGAAGACGAGTTATGAACTTGGGCCAAAGGAATTTATTATTCAACTATATGATAATTGATTAATAAATAGACGGAATTTAGTAATTAATAGGTAATTAACTAAATTATTACGGTATGTGTGTATATTGTGAGACAGAGGTAATTAGTTAATAATATTTACAAGAGGTTGTAAAATTAACTAATTAATTATTATAAGATACATTTTATATTGATAAAATGGTAAAATATCACTTAATAGTTAAGTGTACATTATTTGTTAATTATTTTATTTAAGTATTAAATAATTAAATTAATATTTAATTATATAAGATAATTAAATATAAGTCTTATAAGCATTTGTGGGACAAATGTCGGAAATCGAAATAGGCTCATAGACAATATGTGAGCCACCATTTTTATGTGATAAAAACATAACATGTGGGTTGGCATTTCCTACTAACAAATGTTCCTCATTTGTTTACATTTTGAGGTCTATAAATACCCCTCATAATACACACATAATGGTTGATTTTTAAGAGAGAAAAAAAACAACCATAAATAGGCCCTTTTGGCCGGTTGGAATAGGAGAAGAAAAAGGCTATATTTCTTCATCTTTTCTCCTTAAAACTTGATCAAGATTGTTGATCAAAACATCATCAAAAATTCACATAAAAATAATATACATTATCTAATATTATTAGTGTAATAATATTACTTATTATACAAGTGATCCTATTATTATCTAGTTAATAATATTAGGATTTTTGGGATAATCTTGGGTGCTTCCTAAGGAGGTTTTATACATTGGAGACTAGGGTTGGAGGATCATCCATAGCTTGTAGATAGTTCAAAAAGACTAGAAATTGTTGTAGTTCTTATAACCTTATTACCAATGTGAGGAATTTCTTCCTTATCTTATTTTATTATATATTTAGTTTGCATGCATGCTGTTTTAGACCATATTGAATTATATATTTATATGTTTATGTTTTAATGATGTCAAGTATGTAATTTGCATTATATATGCATCCTGCTCATAATCGTTTGTTCAGTCCTTATAGATTGGATTTATTACGATTTAGCCTTTAAGAATTGTGACTTAAATAAAGTTAAGCAAGTCTCATGATCAATCATTCAATCAAGATCAAAGAATATGCAAATTATCAAGTGTTGATCAAGGAATTTTCAAGTGAAGGTCTAGAGAAGCTAATATGAAAAGATGAAGCCTACATTGAAGATCTCCAAGAAGATTAGATAGAGTAGGTAGTTGTCTCGTAATGGTAATTAAAATAGTAATCTTTGGTTAGTAGAGTTATAACTTAAAGCTATAATATTACTTGAACAAAGACTCGAAGTTATAGGTGTTCTACTATAACTTTGAGATGCGAATATTCAATTTCACACGACTCACGTTTTTCTTTCTAAAATTATTTTGAAAAATAGTTCCTACAAGTTTTATCTTCGAAATATTTTACTATAACGTGTGTACAGTAAAAATGGACTTGAATCCTTGGTTGGATGTGAATAGTTAGTTATCCACATAATTAGTGATACTATTGAAGCAACTTATGAGCTGTCTCTTAATTGCTAATTAGAGTTTCTAAACATTCACATTCAAAACCCTAATGGATCTAACCTAATATTGTTGCTAGGATTTTACACGCAAAACGACGCACCTATGAGTCATCATCAATGTGTGATATTTCATTAATATAAGATCAATATGTTAAGAATATTATTAAGAATATCTCCATATTATTTTTATTAAATAAATATATCTTATATCCTTACAAAATATGGTTAGATTATGTGATAAGATGTTTACTATAATTTTGTATTATATCTTATCATATCTAGGGTTTAAAGAGAAAGATATCAAATAAATATTTGTTAGAGATATCAAATCTCTAAATATCTATCCTATTTCTTTTCCTAAGATTACCTAAATAAAAATAATGGAAATTATATTTGATTTCCATATCATTTTTATTTCGGTACCTAGGGTTTTCTTAGAAACCTAAATCATGTATCCTTACTATATATACTAGGTGTGCTACATCATTTTAGATAGACCTTTTGAGCGTATTTTATACTTAGTGCAAAAATTGTTTTCTAGAAATATATTTTGCAAAGTTCTTAAGGGGT
>VHZZ01008518.1:33312-43703 GCA_009801015.1 Silene noctiflora
TTAATAGGTTTTATAAATTTTATTTTTGACACCTTACGACGGGTATCACTACCTAAGAGATGTGGTTGGAGTCTGGTGTAACAGGGATGAGACAACTAAGGAGTTTTATAGGAGAACCTGATATTCCCTGGAGTGAATTCAAGAAGGCTATGAGGCACTAGTTCATTCCTGAGCATGTCCGAAACAAGATGAGGGCGGAGTTTGACTCTTTCCGTATGACTGAGGGTATGACTGTGGCGGAGTACTACCGCAAATTCAATGAGCTGGCCCGTTATGTAGACGACATGGAGATGAATCAACTGAGCTTGGCTATTCGTTTTGAGAAGGGGCTGTCGGTGAAGATTCTTGAGAGGTTGGATTTTGGGGTCCTTATGGACATCAAGGAAATGTATGAGAGGGCTGGGAATGCTGAGAGGTTGGCGGATATGACCAAGGAAGCTAAGGATAGTGGTGAGAAGAAGAAGGCTGATAGTGAGGGCACCGAGACTTCCGGGTTCAAGAGGGAGAACTTCAACCAGGGGAAGGCTTCCTCTGGTGGCTTTGGATTCAGTGGGGGATCGTCGTTTGGAGGCCATGGTGGTAGGAGCTTCAGTGGCAGTTCGGGGTTGACTTGCTTCAACTGTGGTGGTTATGGTCACAAGAGGCATGAGTGTACCCGTTTTGGCGGGAACGACTTTTAAGGACAGCACATAGGAGGGTTTTCTCAGGGACCGGGTAAGAGTCTGGCTAGAAACATACCAACTGGGTCATGGAATAGCCAAGGAAGTCAAGGCAACACTGGTAATTTCAACCGCAACAACTGTGAGAACTATCAGAGGGAGAATGGTAACGGGAACCAAAACTCGACTGCTATATCTACTGCATCGGCTATCATGGTGCAGAGTGGAGGACAGAAGAATAATGGCAAACTGTTCATGATGGATAAGGTAGCAGCAGAGGATGATACTCAAGTGGTCACTGGTATATTCCTTATTAATAATACTCCTTCTTTTGTTTTGTTTGATTCGGGGGCAACACATTATTTTGTGTCTAGGAGTCATGCAAAGTCTATGGGTTTGGGGGAGTATGAATCTGTAAGGGATGAAGTTTTTATACCGTCGGGAGAGTCTGTATCATGTGGGAAGTTGTATAAAAAGTGTCTATGGTTGTTGGATAAGTCAACTTTCTGGTTGATTTATTTAAGTTTCCTATGGATGGGTTTGAGGTCATATTCGGGATGGATTGGCTGGAGAGGTATGGTGCTACAATAGATTGTCACTAGAAGAAGGTTACATTAAAAGGGCCTAAGGGAATTAGGGTGTCTTACCGTAGGTTTGTGATCAAACTCAAAGTCAAGATCATTGCAGCTGTGACATTGAAGTCATACCTGAGAAAGGGCTAGCCTATGATTCTATGCCACGTGAAGGACACTAGGATAGAGGAGCCATCAGCATCTGAGGTACCAGTGGTGGGTGAGTTCGGGGAACTTTTTCCAAATGAGATACCAGGGTTACCACCGCAGAGAGATATCGACTTCAGTTTACAGTTGAAGCCGGGGACGGGACCTATCTCTAAGGTCCCATACCGTATGGGTCCTAAAGAGCTGTCAGAGTTAAAGAAGCAGTTAGATGAGTTGCTAGAAAATGGATACATTAGACCTAGTGCATCACCTTGGGGTGCTCCAATTCTGTTTGTCAAGAAGAAAGATGGCAGTTTGAGGTTGTGTGTCGACTACAGGGAGTTGAACCATGTGACGGTGAAGAACATGTATCCTTTACCGAGGATTGATGACCTTTTTGACCAGTTGAGTGGGGCTAGAGTGTTTTCTAAGATTGATCTAAGGTCGGGGTACGACCAGCTAAGGATCTGGGATGAGGACATACCAAAGATAACTTTTCGATCGAGGTATGGTCATTATGAGTATGTGATAATGTCGTTTGGGTTGACTAATGCACCAACAGTTTTCATGGATTTGATGAACCGGGTTTTCAGTCAGTTCTTTGATCAGTTTGTGGTGGTTTTCATTGATGACATCCTATTCTATTCCAAGAGTAGGGAAGAGCACGAGGAGCATTTGAGACTGGTATTGCAAACCTTGCGTGATAACCAATTGTATGCTAAGTTGTCCAAATGTGCGTTTTGGCTGGAGAAGGTGGCTTTTCTGGGCCATGTAATTTCTAAGGATGGGGTAGTTGTGGATCCTACCAAGATTGAGGTGGTGTCCAAATGGGAAGCACCAAAGAATGTGGCGGACGTACAACATCTCTTGGGTCTAGCCGGGTATTACAGGAGGTTCGTGAAATATTTCCCGAAGATAGCTAGACCGATGACTTTCACTGGGATGAGAGTTGTGAGACGACGTTCCACAACTTAATGGAGCATTTGACTACAGCTCTTGTCTTAGCTTTGCCAGAGGGGAGTGAGAACTTTGAGGTCTACACTAATGCTTCAAAGAATGGGCTGGGTTTTGTACTGATGCAGAACGGGAAGGTAATCGCTTATGCTTCTAGACAGCTAAAGACTTATGAGGAGAACTATCCTACTCACGACTTTGAGTTGGGTTCTGTGGTTTTTGCTTTGAAAATTTGGAGACACTATCTTTATGGAATGACTTTTAAGGCGTTTTCATATCACAAAAGCTTGAAGTACATCTACACCCAAAAGGAGATGAATATGCATCAGAGGAGATGGATGAAGCTGATTGGTGACTATGATATGGAGATTATCTATCATGAGGGGAAGGCAAATGTTGTTGCTGATGCCTTGAGTATGAAGAGTGTGCATTATTTATGCACGACAATGTCTCTTATACGACCTAAAGATGAGGTGAATGGGACGGGGATCCATATGATTTAAAATGGGGATGCTCTTGGGGACTTGACAGTGGAACCTGAACTTTATGAAGAGATCAAGAGTAAGCAAACTGATGATATTAAAATCCGGGAGTGGAGAGATGGAGTGGAAAAAGGATCTGTTTCAAGATTTTCAGTTCATGCTGATGGGAGTGTTCGATTTGATGGGAGATGGTGTGTACCTAACAATGTTGAGTTGAGAAAGATGATCATGACTGAGGCTCATTGCACTCCTTATTCAGTGCATCCAGGTGGTGATAAACTTTACAAGGATCTTAAGAAGACTTTTTGGTGGCCTGAGATGAAAAGGGAGATTGCTGAGTTTGTGGCTAGGTGTTTGACTTATCAAAGGGTCAAAGGGGAGCAGCGAAGACCGCAAGGTAAGATTCGGTCTCTTGAGGTACCTGAGTGGAAGTGGGAATCTATCTCTTAGGATTTCATTGTAGGTTTGCCGAGAACTCAGCAGGGCAACAATATGATTTGGGTGATTGTGGATCGACTGACAAAGTCAGCTCATTTTATCCCAATGAAGGATACTTGGAGCAAACTACAGTTAGCCAATGGTTATAGAAAGAATGTGGTCCGATTTCATGGTGTACCGAAGGACATTGTATCAGATCGAGATGTGCGGCTTATATCCAAGTTTTGGCAGGAGTTATAGGAGTTGATGGGTACTACCCTTAAAATGAGTACGGCATTTTATCCTGCGACAGATGGGCAGACTGAGAGGACTATCAAGACATTGGAAGATATGTTGAGGGCTTGTGTTATGGAGTTTGGTGGCAACTGGGAGGATAGACTGAATTTGATTGAGTTTTCCTATAAAGACAGTTTCCACACAAGTATCGGGATGACACCGTTTGAGGCCTTGTATGGGAGGAGGTGTAGGAGTCCTATTTGTTGGGATGATAGCGCTGAGGCTGTGGTTTTAGGACCACAAATGGTGCATGATATGATTGAGAAGGTACGGTTGATTCGGCAAAAGATGAAAGCAGCTCAAGATTGGCAAAAGAGCTATGTCGACTTGCATCGCAAGGACATCAAGTTTAAAGTGGCAAAGTTCTTTTGAAAGTGTCACCTATGCGTGGTGTGATGCGTTTGGGCAAGAGAGGTAAGTTGAGCCAGAAGTTTATAGGTCCAAATGAGATTTTAGATCAGATTGGTGAGGTAGCTTATCGATTGGCGTTGCAACTAGCTTTAGACCGTGTACATAATGTTTTTCATGTGTCTCAACTCCGGAAGTATGTAAGTGATCCTTCTCATGTGCTAGAGGTTGAGAGCATCGAGTTGGATGAGTCTTTGATATATATGGAGGTACCAAAGGAAATCTTGGACCGTAAGGTGCGCAAGACCAGGAATGGTGAGACGGTGTTGCTGAAAGTTTTATGGACTAATCATAATGTCGAGGAAGAAACTTGGGAAGCATATGAGGCAATGAAAGAACGGTCTCCACATCTTTTTGATCAGGTATGGTTGGTTACGGGGACGTAAACTTGTTCTTTTTAGGGGGTAAGAGATGATCGCATGTGTTTTTGGGACAGTTTTGAGTCAGTTTTATGTGTGTTTTGGGTTGGTTGATCACGGTTTTGGCATGGTTTGGTTGTTTGAGTATGTTTTGTTTTGGTCACTTTTAGTGTTTTTTTTTACAGGTATGGGTTTAAACTTCGGGGACGAAGTTCATTTTAAGAAGGGAATACTATAATACATCAGATTTGTGACCTTAGGCTACTCGGCCGAGTAGGGGGTACTCGACCGAGTAGCTGATATAAGTAGTCTGTCAGTGTTCTGTTCGTTGTGAACTCGGGCGAGCGTGTTATCACACGGTCGAGTGTTGCGTACTCGATCGAGTGTCCTGTACTGGGTCGAGTGTGTCTTACTCGGTCGAGTGTCTCGTACTCGACCGAGTATCCGGTTCGTTACGGGTTTTTCCGCAGTTTGATATAAATACAACGGGAAGCAGTGTTAATAGTCGTTTTAACTTTAAAACATTTCTTAATCACCCTTTTCACAAACTAAGCAACGTAGAACTGTTCTCTTCTATTTATATCAATACAAGGCGTAAAGTTCATCTTTTTTTGGGGTGTTTCACACCTTTGCCTTTGTAATCATCAGGGTAAGTTTTGGTATAGTCTTTTATGGTTTTGGTATTTTATTTATGAAACCCTAGTTTGGGTAATTTGGGGGGTTTTGGATTATATTTGCATTATTCGTTGTATTGATTGATTACTTGTATTCTAGGAGGAGATTTCGTAGAAGAAGCTTTCTAGATCTGTGCTATCTTGATTGGAATTGCTTATCAGGTAGGGTTTCCTTACTCAGTTGATTGTAGAACATATGTGGTATAATGTGATGTTCTTTGTGATTATCTTATGGTTGAGTCTTATTGATGTCATTGGTATTTTTATGGATGTTGGAGTTGGTATTGGGTTGTGAGCCATTGCGAGAGATGGTCTCATCCCTATTGTTCGCCTCTTGTGTTTCTCGATGCAAGGGAGATGTGCATATTAATGGACTTGGGTTCGCTCGTGCGACGAGCGGGGCTTAGGCGGTACGGATGCGGTCCCTACTGGCGGCGAAAGGTTACCTGTTGCGATGGTTAATCTGGCAGGGGTACACCACCCGGGGTGTAGTCAGTTAATGGTTACTATGGAGTAAGGGGATGTTTGGTTACAATTACTGTGGATGTGTTATTATATATCGTAACGTTGTATAGTTGACTGACCCCGTTTATGTTTTCAAAACTGTGGTGATCCATTTGGGGATGGTTAGCAGTTGGTTTTGCAGGTGATGATGATTATCTTTATTGATGTTGTTACGGGGATTGGCAGGGCCGAGTCATCATCAGTCGTTTCGTAGTCTTGCTTTTGCGTGTCACGTTTTCATACTCTTATCACAGTTTGGGATTTTGGTTTTATATTTGTATTTCGGAGTTTTGTAATCATTTTTATTAAGTTAATCTTTAATTATGTTTCCTTATGCTTTCTGTGATGTAAACTAACTCGGGTAACCGAGATGGTAACACTTTCATATCTTGAGGTAGTCCTTGGTAAGGTGCCTTGGGGTATGGGGGTGTTACAAACATATTGAGTGGTACTTGTATGTGTGGAGAATGACAGGTCACAGGTATCCCCTGTAAACATTCTTGTAGAGCCATATATGAAAATAAGGAGAAACCAGTCCATTATTTGCATGGTTATTACACTGGTCAATGTTATAGGCTCACTTATGCAGAGCATATGCACCCATTACCTGATAAAGAGCAATGGCCAACATTTCAATTTCCTGAAATTTTACCACCAATGCAAGAGAGGGGAGTAGGCAAGCTAACAAGACAAAGAAAAAGAAAGTCGGATGATCCAAAGAAAATGAAGGGGAAGAGATCAACTACTATTACTTGTTCAATATGCAAAAACTTCTGGGCTTAATGCAAGGTCATGTCAAGGTGGTCCTACAGGAAAACAAAAGAAGGCTGCTGCTGAAAATATACAGAATCAAAGAGGAAGAAATGGAAGTGAAGGTGATAGAGCTTCATCAAGTCATCATTAGATTATGGTAAGGTATAGTTACCAATTAAGTATGTTTTAGTTTAAGTAAGTAAGTCCATATTTTGCAGCAATTTAATAGAGGTATATTTTGGACAAAACTCAGTTGGTGGGTACATTTTGGATGCCATGTTTTGGGGCTGAAAAATAATTTGTTTATGTATTTTGCACAATCGGATCATAATGTAAACAAGTTCTTATGAAGAAGCGATATTTTGGTATACATAAATCCATCTTTTCTAATGGAAATTATGCATTTTATTACATTGTCTTCATTTCTTATTACATTGTCTTCATTCCTTATTTATTTAAAACAACATATAGCAGAAAAATGTACATTAAGAATGCAACTTTACAGTTAAAATGATGGAATTTAGAGAACTCTTCAATTATCTTGCGTTGCTCCTTCATATTTTGTGCCATCTTCTCCAATTGGTCATTTTAAGCCTGTTGAACTTCATCTACTGCATTACCTTGGTTTACTCCTTCAATTTTTACTTCGCACCTTGGAACCATCCACAAGAATCACATTGTGGTATAGCTTAAGTGGGTTTGCTACAGCAGCTCCGGATGACCTTATTTGAGATCTTGTATTGCATCTAGAACAAGCTTTGTTTTCAACTTGAATTCTATTGGAAGGTAAACTTGTATAAGACATACTAACTTTGTTTGATTTTATGTTTTTAATGCGTTTTTTTGGTGTGTATACTGACCAATTTATGGGGTATAAATGCTCATTTTATAAACACAAAGCAAGGTTCCAATGGCTAGTTCATTAATAGAGTTGTTGAGCAATTTGTAGCAATAAGGGTACCATGTGCCAAACACAAGACTTTAAGGGTACCATGTGCAAAAAGTTTTACATTCCAACTATAAACATCAACTAACTTAAACAAGTCAGCAACATCTAACGGCAGTTATGTATTTGGTCACGTTGTTCAAAAAAATTAAAAGTCACAGGTACAATGTGCATAAACATAAAAACTTGGGTACCACGTGAAAAATGGAATTGTTATAGGGTACCACGTGAATTATCCTTAAAGTTTATCCAATTGCATGAAAACGTTTGTTCTTAAAATAAAAAACTTAGTTTGATATTAACAAACAAGTTTTTTCAAAAAACAAGAAAAAGTTTGGGCCCCATTAATTAATTACCTAATTAATTGTATTAAGTAATTAATATTTTTCTTATGGAAGAACTTTATAAAAAGTTCTTCTATTGTACAAAAAAATTTTAATTTTTGAGATTGTCAAAAAATGACATGGCAAAGGAAGAACTTTATAAAAGATTCTTTCATTGCACTTGCCAAAAAGTGACATGTTCAATATGAATCCTCATTCCAAACAATTTATTTGAAGAGCATATGGGATATATGGACTTGTACACTTGTTAGTTTTAAAGGTAGATATTGATTTTTCTTTTCTCTTCAATTTGTAAGAATTGCAATATTTTGTCTATTATGTTTGAATCTTGATGTTTAATGTGTCCGGTGCGACGATTTTTTAAATGGTTTGTGGTATTTCTTATACAAATATACATAAATATGTCAATGTTTTTACGATGTATGGTCATATTTATGTTTTAATGTGAAAAATCGAATCAATTGACAAGAAATGGTACTTTTCGTGTAGAAACTCTGGTAAAACCGTTACGTCGAGGGGCCTCACGTGTTGATTTCGCATAGGGGGCTTAAAACCTCCCAGACGGCCCTGGTAAGGGCAATTGTCCTAGCTGTCGATATGGGATATTATTGCGAATGAAAAAACCAAGTGATGCTTTGCATGATCATTATCTTTTAAACAAGTGGTTAGGGGTTCGGCTAGACTATTGCGAATGAAAAAACCAAACCTAGGAGGGGTTTACCCATTAAGTTGTGTTCAGTACCCCGAGGGAGATCACCCTAACTTTCGATAGGGGATAGTCCTGGTCAACACCCAAAAAATAGGACAAAAACTAGAATTTTAGAGAATGACAAAAAAAAACTTGTCCATCTATCTATATGGAACCAACAACAATAAGTTTTTGTTGATTTTTGTGGACCCTCAACCTATCCACCTCATTTTATTATAAGATGATATTTTACCCAAAAACATTACACAACAACAATAAATTTTAATGGGACCTAAACCTCTCACCTCACTCTTCATTCTCTCCTACCTCACTCTTCATTCTCTCCTACCTCACTTAAAAAAGACAATAAAATACTCACAAATACTAACAATTCTCATCCTTGACCATCCACAACAACAAAAAGTTCTACTTCTAAAGTTCATATTTTTCCATTCATCACCTCACAACAACAAAATTTATTTATCAAAAGATGACTTTTTGTGAAACTCATCATATTTGGAAGAGATTGGCAAAAAGTCATGTTTTGATACAAAATTTTTGTTGTTGTGAGATGATGAATGTAAATATATCATCTTTAGACATAAAAGTATTTGTTGTTGTGGATGGTCCGATATAATATCCCGATTGATTTATTTGATTACTACTCCCTTTGTCTCATTGTATATAACAATGACAAGAAACTTGTCCATCTATCAATATGAACTTATGGCCATATAATATCCCCATTGATTTAATTGATTACTACTCACTTTGTCCCATTGAATATTTTACATTTGCTTTAGTTTATGAGGGAGAAATAAAGTAAGTGTAAACTATTAACTGGGACGGAGGGAGTATTAACAAAGGACGGAAATTAATTGAAGGTAAATTGGTATACAAGACTTTCGATGATCAACAGACCTAATTGGCAGTGGATATACGGTGACCAAATACCTTAAATCAATTGAGTTCCCCCAAATTAATTAGTGCTAATTTATCGAACAAACAAACACCTCCTAAATTATTTACTTTACTCAACACTTTTTTACAATGTAATTAGTCATAGTCCTTTTCGGTGGGTTCGACCCTTGTTATTTTCACTATATAACTAATTTAGTAATTAATTTAGTCAGGTAAGTGATTATAAATTTACCTTGGTAAACACACGACCTTTAACATGTCAAATTTTGATACCGTTGACGGGAAATATAATAGTTTAATTGTTGTATGTTGTCGTAGAGAGTTTAGTTAGTTAGCTACCAACCTCGAATGGAAAACGTTTTTGCCATAACACTCTTTGTAGGGTAAGAAACATTATTACTAAAAATCCTTTCCGTGCAAAATGTGAAAGGCCATATTCAAAGTTCAATGCACTAGACTGAGTAACATTTTGCCAGACATAGTGGGCAATAACCAGGGAGCTTTCATCAAGGGCAGGAGTATTTTGGAGAATGTGTCCATTTGTCAGGACTTGGTAAGGTTTTACAATATACCTGTTGTTTCAGCTAGATGCATGTTCAAAATAGACCTCCAGAAGGCTTATGATACAGTTGTATGGGAGTTTATTGATCAACTTCTCACTGCTCTCAATTTTTCTAGCCATTTCAAGGATATGCTTACGCAGTATGTAACTACTGCTACTTTTACTCTCTCTAAATGGGGAAAACTTTGGATTCTTTAAAGGGGAGAGAGGGTTAAGGCAAGGAGATCCTATCTCCATTACTTTTTACCCTTTGTATGGACTATCTCACTAGGTCTCTGAAGTATGCAACCAAAACGAGAGAGTTCAAATTTCATCCTTTATCCAATGAGATACAGCTTACAAGCTTAATGTATGCAGATGATGTACTTATGTTTAGCAAAAGGGATGCCAGTTCTATGATGCTAGTGTTACAGCCTTTCAACACTTTCTTCAAAACTTCAAGCCTCAAGGTTAGCCCATCAAAGTCCAATGCTTATTTCAATGGGGTAGATGATGCTCTAAAGCAGGACATTATGAGTGTATCTGGATTTAAAGAAGGTAAGCTTCATTTTAAGTACCTTGGCATGCCCATTCAAAAAAATAGGCTCAAGAGGAAAGACTGTGATATCCTAGTTGATAAGGTATGTATGAGAATCCATGGCATTGGCTCAAGAAAGTTGTCTTATGCTGAGAGACTGGTGATGATTCAAGCTGTCCTGACCACT
>VHZZ01008522.1:46638-59113 GCA_009801015.1 Silene noctiflora
TTTTTGAAAAATTTGTGTTGCTTTTTGCTCTAATTCTTTGCTTGTCCTACTTATGCCCTCTTGCTTATCTCATTTTTAGCTTGATAGCTTTTGATTCATTTTATTGACGGGATTGAGCATTCATGGGGATGTCTTGACATAATAGGTGGAAGATGGATTTTTGACCAAGTAGGCTTGATCTTGACTTTTGGCAAGCCACAAAATTGTAATGTAGAACCTTCTTATAAGCCATTTCATTCTTATTTGGTCTAATTTAGGTGAGTGACAGGTCTCCTTATGATGTGTGTTACATCAAAACGCACAAGTATGGTCTTTAATTCCACTTCTTTGAGCATTAGTTTCATGTTTGCTATGCATTTTTGAAGCCTTTCACTTTGATATTATTTGTCCATTCTTTTAGCCTCTTCACGTGTTCATAATTTCCTTAGCTAAATTATAAATTGCCTACTCTTGTTAAGCTAGTAGCTATGTTTTGTTGTTGGGATGCTCATTTTGGGAAGTTCTTTAAAGTTATGTCATTGTGAATTGGTTTGTCGGAATAGTTGTTGTTTTCCGGATTTGAAATGAAAGAAAGGGCAAAAGAAAAAAAAAAGAAAAAAAATGAAAAAAGAGGAAAAAAATGTGAAAAGAAATCAAAAAAAAGATGTTGATATTGGAAGAAAGGAAGAAGAAGTTGAGGAGAATTCTCATGTGTTTATCAATATATGTTTTGGAGGATCTTCTTATGATTAGCAAATGTAAGAAGTCTTATACCATCATTGTCTTTGACTTCAAATTGGGTTATTTGGGATTGGAAATGAGCATTCTTTCATACGGTTTTGCTAGCTTAACCTTAGCTCCACAAACCATAATATATTTGTTCCCCCTTATGTCCCATATCACAATAAAGCCTTCTTCTAACCCTTTGGCTTCATTTTGCTTGCATTTGATTGTTTAGGCTTGAGTTTTGAATTATTTACCATATTAGATTGCGGGCACTCACATGAGTCGACGATAGTTGAGTGATTATTCACATAAAAATGTCCTTATACACAAAACCGAGTTATGAGTGGATCATGAGAGTCCGAAAGTCTAAAGATCATGCAAGAGCCKAAAAATTCATTTGAAGTCGACCATGCTACACCGTCGTGTAAATCTCATCCATGCTTTTGCTTATCCTTATGCCCATGTTGTTTCGGGATTTGAATCATTAGTTTGTTAGCATTTTTAGGATTTGCATTTGAGGGATGATTTCTTGCTTGAGGACAAGCAAGGACTTAGCTTGGGGGAGTTTGATAAGTACTTTATTTATATATTTTAACCCCCTAGATTAGCTCCTTTTTACTTGTTATTTAGCACTTATCTTAGTGTTTTTGAGCTAATATCGTGTTTTAGTTGCTTGGTTTGTTTTTTAACGTGTTTTGTAGGAAATATAGCTTTTATTAGCTCATTCCTGACAATAAGAGCAATTATCGAGAACACAAAGCTAAGTAAAGAATGGATTGGGTTATGCATGGCCATGCAAGCTCAAAGGCATAAAGAAATGATCAAAGTATAAGAAAATGGCGCAAGTAATTATCTAAGGCAAATGTAAACAAATGAGTAAATGAAACCCAAAATAAATCCAAGAGAAGATGTGGAAATATCAAGCATAGGATTCCAAGAATTTTCCACATAACAAGTCATTACCGTGCAATTAAGGACGCAACAAATAAGAATATTGGATTCCCGAGCCATTAACTATGGCCATTTAAGGACGCAACAAATAAGAGAGCACAACCTTGAAGAATAGGAGTCTTGAGAAAAGAAAAGAAAACGAGTAGTAGAAGGATCCCCACGAGTTGTCCTCAACTCGTGGGAGTGGAAGGCCGAAAGACTGAAGAAAGGTTCACTACCAGATGACTCGAGCGAGCCCTGGAAGACTCGACCGAATCACTTGATAACTCATGAGAGTCACTGCAAAATTGGGCGAGTTTCCATCCTGAAGAATGGACCTATGATCCCTGCCGCATGACTCGAGCGTTTCAGTAGACTCGTGCGAGTTCTCTAAGACTCGTGCGAGTTCTCTATTGGGAAATCAGTGCTGCCGCCTAACTCGCACGAGCTCTCAGAGACTCGTGCGAGTCTCCCTGTGTCAACTGCGAAAATCGCGACTTCCTTCACCTTACTCCCCTATTATAACACTCCCCATATAAATACAACCCTCCATTCACAAACATCATCCCTCTTCAAAAACCTCAAGAAGCAAAACCCTAGCAAAGAAAGCATCAACAAACCTCATCACTCTCCACTCATTACCCAAAACCTAAAAGTAATAGAAAGCATGAAAGGAAAAATCAAGGTCACTCCTTCAAAGAGACGATCCCTAAGGCTAAGGGGGAGTTCTTTCATCATAACTCCAAGTTTAAGAAGGCGCGAGAATGAAGTAATTGTCGATTTCTCCCCACTAGAATGTTTTTCCGGATGTCCAATTCATCAATGAAGCACAAAGGGTTGCATTTGCAAGACTACTTAGTAAGAACATCCTACCCACTCGCTTTGTTAGCGAAATTACATTACTAAAATTGGGTATTCAAGAGAAAAGTAAGGCTCTATTTTAGGATCTTGGACTCTCCCTTATGTTCAATATACATGACTTGTCATATAAACAACTTGTGTTAGTATTCCTAAGTAGTTTGCATGTATCCACCTTGAATAGATTCATTCGAATGGAATTCCGATTGGAGAATGTAACGAGAACCCTAACCTTGGTAGAATTTGCCAATATCATTGGCCTTGATGTGAGTGCTAATCGACCACATAGACCAAAAGAGTATGACGTAGGACCCTTATGGAGAGCCTTACGGGTTAATAATTGAAAAAATTCCGAGATCGATTTGCTTTAACCATTCAAAACCCAATTATTCGATACACCTATCGCTTCCTTACTAGCACAATTATTGCCTGAAGAGACCCCACCATGGTAAACGAGCTTGACCTAGATTTCCTCGAGTCTTACTTGAAAATCCAAGGAAAGAGTGGGTACGTTTTCGATGCCCCATTTGTGCTATTGGAAAGATTGACTAAGTTTGCAAATGGAAATGTGGGTTCAATGAGGCATATTGTAAATGGAGGCTTAATCACTAGACTCACCAAGCACTTCAACCCGAATTTAAACCATGATCACTCTTATATCCCGATCCCGTGAAATACTTTAATCAACGAATATCTCCTCCGACATCATCACCATTGGATTCGTTTTGAGCTGGGTGATAGAATTTTGTGGTTAACCAAGGGATGCTCACCCATCGATCTACCTCAAGAAGTGTTCCCACGAGTTACTCCACGTCGTGGTCCCCTTTCCCGAGTACCCACATACTTAGTGTCGGGCATCATGATAACGACTCCATTAAGAGCTAATGCTCCACCAAGGCATCAAGCTAAGTAAAGTGAAAAAGAGACCTCGGGAGAAATACAAATTCCTCCATTTCCAATCAAATATGAAGAGTATAAGCACCCCAACTCTCAAGCCACCATCGAATACTTCATTACCGGTCTTCTCCATGCCTTGCATCATCAACTTTATCAAGACCGCGTGGACCTTTACAACACCCTTTATCCTTTGTTCTATGAGCAAGTCTCACAAGGTAAAATTGCTTGGAATAGCGTACTTCCTTCTTGGACAAAGTTTGATCCCCTTTTTCAAATCATCAATACAGACGCCGAGGGCGGAGAAGGGAGAAGTATTGGTGCGGACAATGGAAGTCTAAATGATGAGGACAAGGTCGAGCTTGATAGTGAGGCTAATGTGTTTGTTGATATACCTACGGACGGTGGTGAGTCCGACTTCGACGAAGAACGCTTGTGAAAGAGAAGGTCCAAAAGGAGAGCCACCTACATGTAAAGGTAATGGCTACTGTGAGCATTACACTTTGTCCCACCTTTGTGAGTCTCCTAATCCTTTTTTGGTCTCTCTTTTTATCTCATGATCAATACTTGTAGTTAGTTTTCTCATGCATTGCATTCATGCCCTTGTGCCCCAACTTCCATTCCTTACACTAGTAATAATGTTGTACATGGTTTTTGGAAGTTTGAGCACAAGAACCTTGAGTCAATTCAAATTGGCTCTCCGACTAATCGATAACATGCATCACATAGAGTAGTTTAACATAGTTTGCATAATTTGTACATACTTATCATATAAGTTTGCATGGTTAGAGCATCCATCCATTCATACATGCATTTACATTTTGCATTTCCTTTTCTCACTTTTGTACATTGAGGACAACGTTCATAATAAGTTTGGGGATGGTAACATTATTTCAAAATCTTGTAAAAACATCAAAAAACATTCAATAACATGTCCTTTACTCTTTAATGTATATCTCTAGTGTTTTATATACTCGTGTTTGTTACTCTTCTCACATAGGGACTACACCACATTCGAGACATCCTTAAGGGATGCATGAAGAGCTGCATAGTATGATCGTTTCATTCTCGTATCCCTATTTATTTATGTTAATGACAATGTGGTGCATTTTTGTGGTTGCGGCTTGTCTACTATGTGATGATAAAGGTTGCATTTAGATTAATTACCATATTAGTTGTTAGAGCATGTGCATTAGACTTGTATATATATATATATATATATATATATATATAGTTGCATCATGGCATATAGCTTGAATTTAGAAAAAACTTTGAGAAAATGCCTAAATGAGAAGCTTGACAAGTGTATATAAGGCCCTTGAAGACACTTTTTATCCTTGAGACTTTGTTTGTTAGAATACAAATAAGACACCATAGGTTGTGTCCTACTAGTATCTTTTGTCCCATGAGCTAAGGACTAGTCAAGGGTTTGCATGTGAATCACCTTGTCCAACCCTATGATGTGATATGGACCCGATAAACTTTTCTAGGTGACCTTGAAATGACTTGGTGGTTTGGCACCCAAAAATACTTCTCAATAATAAGTTTACAATGCTCTTTTCAAAGTTTTTTGTTATGGATAAATCCTAAAGTGAACCTCTAATGTTTTGTAAAGTGAAATGTCAATGTGAAATATTATGATGGAGGCATAACACTTCGATGTACTTTGGTGTGGGATCCATTGAATTGGGCCCCCAATCGGTTGTGAATTCAATCACCCAATGACAGAGTGACTATCACCCCGAAAAAAATATTTGTTTAGAGGTTAACCGGTTGCCTAATAAGCGATTGGCGAAAGCAAAGGACACTAGCTAGCGAGGGACAAACCCCATCAAATTTTTTGAAAGTGAATGCGAATGAGGTCAAGTTCCAAATGTCAATCAAATCCACTCGTGTTTTAAAGAATTGAGCAATGCATCCCCCAAAAACTTTTGCTACTCCACCTTGTTGAGCTTGGGACGACCTTTGGCCTTTACACTTGTAGATAAACCGAGACTTGTAATGTGACATTCCAGTAACATCATAGGGATCATCCTTCCATCCCATCTGATTGCCCTCGACGAAAGAATTTCGCGATTGAGGACAAAAGTAACCTAGTTTGACACCATTTGGAGGTGACTTGTATGTATCCTCTTGGACTTAGTAATTTGGAGAACTAGTATCTTTGATGGAAAAGGTACCCTTGTATTGCTTCTCATTTAGATGATTTCCGCCACTTAGATGAGAAAAATGGCTATTCTTTTTGTAGATGAATCCTTTGTTTTGTTATGTGCTTCATGTAGGATGCATCGCCATTTTGGCAAGCCCACCTTGCCTTGAAAGAAGGCATCCTACCTCCTGGATGCCTTGTTGTGAGTTGAAGGGGCGGAGTGAGACCCACTAATTATCTCACATCGGCTAGTTAGTTTAAATAAAGGTCTTAGTTTGATCACCTCTTTACTCGGGACGAACAGAGGTTTGGTTAGGGGATATTTGATGTGACTCATTTACACGCACATTTAATCCCCTAACTAGCCTCGTTCCTTACGCTTTGTGCAAGAATTAGGGTTGTCTTCTATCTTTAATTGCCCATTTTTCTAATCAATGTGGTTTTGGTGCTATTCGTAAGAAAAGAGTGCCAACCTTGCATTCATGGAGCAATTCGGGAGCTAAATGGATCGCATATAACGACCAAGAAAGAAGACGAGATCAATACTAAAGACCGTAGTAGTTATGTGAAGTATTCGGGCGTTGATGAGGAACTCCCACAGGTCTTGAGGAGCCCCCACGAGTCTTAGGGCAGCAAACAAAGAAAAGCTGAGCTGATGGAGAACTCGCACGAGTCCTCCTTGACTTGTGAGAGTTTGAAGCTTGCTCGTGCGATTCCCCTTATAAAATGCTCCCTTGATCACATTGAAGACTCCCACGAGTCCTACAAGGCCTTGCTCATCCTTGGACTAATGTAAGGGGCCTAATCGTCATTTAAGCCCTTAGTTAACCTTAATGTTGTACTTTGTATAAATAGTTTATGTAATTAAGTATAAAAGGGAAGGGGATTGACAACCTATCTCTTAGTTTAGATTAGTTTAATTACTCGTTGATCCTTTCCTTGTTTTTCAAGCAATTGACGATTTAGTTTGTAATTGAAGAATTCTTGGGTTTAGATTGGGGAATTGACAACTCCTTATCATTAAGATTTCTTCCATTGTTCTTCCATTATCTTACTTATCTTAAGTTGGTATAATCTTTTACTCTTTGTTCATTCAATTCTTTACTTGCTTTGCTATTTAATTCATCATCATCATCATGTTTATGCTTCCTAAGATGTTTGACACCCCTTTTGGCATGATCATCACCATGATGTATAAGTAGTCCTCTAGTTAGGGTTAATGGGGGAATAGGGGAGTAATTATGGGGTAAATCTATGTATGATGAGTTCATATGAATGATTGTTTGTTATGTTCTTCAACTTATGCACATGTTATGCTTGAAGAAATGCTTGCTTGACAACCAGCCATGATTCTCTTATCTCCTCAACAAGACTTGTAAGATATAAACTAACTCGAGTCTTGTTAGACCTTGCATTTGTTGAATAGGTAGAAAGGATTCGTTGTACAAGTCGTAAGTTATAAACCAACTCGAATCCGAGACCTAGATCTTCCTAAGGGTTTTAAGATATAAACGAACTCGACCCTAGCATAACTACAATCATTTACCGGATTCACTACTTCGACCATCTCTTGTTTCCCCCTACGAACCCATGACACCCTAGTGCCTTTAATCAATTGTTTAAATCCCCACTTTCTATTGCATTCTTTGTTACTTCCTTCATTTACAGTTTTGTTATATTAGCATAGCTTTCATCTCAACCCAAATTTCTGACACCTAAGACATAACTAGTTTGTATTTGATCATAGCTTGACAAACCGTCCTTTGGGATCGACCTCTACTTTCTAGTTAGTTAAAGTTACGAAGATTTGTTTGATGGGCCTTGACGAAGGGTCACGCATCAAATGTTAACTAAATGCAATGACATGATGATCAATGAAATGCAACCATTACTCCACATCCTCCTCCTCACCAACCACGGTGACGGCATCGCAACGCTGCCACCAACTCACCGTACCGCAGCCCAAAAGAAGGTACTCCGGACACTGATGTGAATCTTATTCACACACATTTTGTTCCCTAACTAGCCTAGTTCCACATGCTTTTACGTGATTATTAGGGTCGTTTCTTGTGTTTAGTTTCCTATTTGCTATTCTACGAGGTTTTAGTGCCTTTGGTAGGAGAGAAGCGCTAACTTGCTTAATTGGAGCATTTTGGAGCTAAATTAATCGCATCCAACGACCAAGCATTAAAGATAAGACCAATACTAAAGGGTTTAATCAATAAAATAAGATTTGGGATGATTTGGATGCAAACTTCCCTCGAGTTATTGTTCAACAATGACGACAAATAAATAAATAATTTCTTGTTTGGTCCTGAAACTATTCTCGATGGAAAAACATCGAAAAATCAAGTAGTCTAGGCTTTTGAATCACTCTAATAGGAGTCCGGATGAGGAATTGACGTCTGTTTTACGATCCGAGGTCTATTTGCCAAGCTGAGAAACAACTCGCCCGAGATGGATACAACTTGCTCGAGATGTCAACAACTCTCTCGAGATGGATACAACTCGCTCGAGTTGTGCTCTAGAATCATCCTTAATCCTCCTAACTCGCACGATCTCAGCTTAGCTCGAGCGAGTCCCAGCCCAACTTGCATGAGTTCCCCAGAGCTCGCGCGAGTTCTCTTGCAGTGTGATTTTCTTTCAAGCAAGGATTCCCATGAGTTTCTCTGGTTCTAGAAAATCTTTGGACTTCCTTAAGGGGCCTAATTTTCATTTAAGCCCTTAGTTAACCTTAATCTTGTAACCCATAAAAATACCCTACTTTGTAATAATTTGAGATTAAGCTCCTTAGATTAGGTTAAAGCCTTAGATTATAATACTATCTTAGATTAGGATTAGATTAGTCTTTAATCTTTCCACAAAGCACCTTAATATTTCAACAATTGTTCTTTAAACTTTCAATAGATTACATTCGGATCTCTTGGGTATATATGTGAAGACTAAGTGACAAGTCTCCATCTTTATTCAAGGATTCTCATTTATTTATGTTCATCTCTACTTTCCAAGTTAGTACATATCTTACCTTTCATTAATCCTTTATTATTTACTTTACTTATTCATCATGTTTAATCTTGTTATAATGGATGACAACATTATTGACATTCTAATCATGATGTGTAGTGAGTAGTCTTGTTCCAAGGGTTAGTGGGGGATTAAGGGAGTAAACATGGGTTAGATCTATACTTGATGAGTTCATATTAATGGTTGAATGTTGTGTTATCACTTATGCACATGTTATTTTTGATGAAATGCTTGATTGACAACTTAGAATGATTCTCTATTCTTTCAACATGACTTGTAAGACAAAAATCAACTCAAGGATTTTTAGACTACGCATATAGTTGAATATGGAGAATGAAGTCCTTGTAGGTGTTGTAAAGCAATAAGCTCGGCTCCGGGATCTAATCTTTCTAGGGATTGTAAGACATAAATCAACTCAATCCCAACACAACCATAATTGTTTACCGGATTCATTACTATGATCATACCATGTTTCCCCTATGAACCCATGACACCCTAGTGTTTGTTATTACATTGGTTTACATCTCTATTTACTTGCCTCTTGTTGATTTAATTCTTGCTATTTACTTGATTTCATTATATTAGACTAAACCCGAAAATCCCAATCATTGTGACACTTACACAAATTGAAATAGATAGACTTAGAAACCAAAACACACCGTCCAATGGATCGACTCCGACTTACCAGTTGCTAGTTGTTCGTTAGATTTATAAATATTTTTTGATAGGGTGCAATGACTTATCTCTCCTTCAAAATGGTGTCGTTGACGGGGACGGCGTTTTGTGATTAAATTATTGCTTGTTTGTCTATTTTAATTGTGCTTTAACCTTGAGGAACCTGTTCCTTAATGTCGTTCTTAACGCTTTCTTGTAGTTTCCGTGTTTGTAGTTGTTTCCTTGTCTTAGCAATGAAGATGACACAAGGCTTCCAACAAGATGAGTATGGACAAGGTGGAGCAAATGGGTATGACTTGTATGAATGGAGAGGGTTTGTTGAGCAACAAAACACACAATTACCCTATAACTTTTACAATGAAAACCCAAATTACCCCACAAACTGAAAGGTCCTAAGACCTCTAAATAGACTCTCTAATTAGATTACTAAATTAGTTTTAATTTAGTATTTATTTATATTTATGTAGATTCATGTGATTATAAAGGCAAAAATAAATAAGATAAAAAAAATCCTCACATTGGGTTTTCAGAAAACAACAACAAACACTTGTTGATGTTGAAGTACTACGAACTTGGAAGATCCTCCTAGCAATCTTCAAATCTCCAACTTAGAAGATCTCCTCTTAAAGTAGCACCCAAGAACTTACCCAAATCTCTAATATATTTTAGACTAGAAAATAATATTAGAGTGCCCTTGATATTATGTAAATACTAGCTAATATACTAATCTCATTAGAGTAATATTACTAGTGATTTTAGAGAGATGTTTTTAACACATTAAAATGAGTAAAAAGTGAACCACAAAAATAAGAAGACAATCTTATTATTGTTGTATGGGGTGCCGGCTAGGGTGGGCAAAAGAGGGAGGTTGAGTCTTATTAAATATTAGCATGCTAGTAATAATTATGTCTTAGCATGCCTAAGTCTAATAATTAGCTTTGGAAAGCCAAATATAGGCTTAACTTGGAAGACAAACCTAGGTGTAGAATCCTAAGGAATCCGGTCCATTTCATAAAATGTGTGCCAAAAACGATTTTCATAATCGTCTTACGAATACGTGTAAATCTTTACTTAATCGTCTTATACGATAAAGTGTATTCCCAATTAATATGTCTAATAACACTCTTAATATATTTATACGTATACAGTTATACGTAAATATAATACGTACTAACACTAACCCAATTAGTCAATTAGTACGATTTTATTAATTAACAATTGATTAATAAAATCCGTTTCTACCAATTTATTATTCAATTATCGCATAATTAAATAACAATTTTTTTCCGACATGAGTTCTTAACTCGATCTCTCTAAACTACATTATACGACTAACTTTTAGTCAGTCTATCAAGGGACTAATTAAATTTTCTATTTGAGCTTGTTCCTTTAGGTGTGACCAAAAGGGATCAGCTGAACACCGCCGTCATACGACATTAACGTCCAACCCTAGTCGGCCAACCGTTACCGATATACGCTGATCAGCTGACTAATATTGCTAGTGAATATTCCAAATATATTCCTCAGTGAGATTTATTATGTAAACGCACTATTGTTGAGGACACCTACTCCAACAATCTCCCACTTGTCCGATACAAGTTGTGCGTTACCAATTCTCTTTTTTCCGTTTTAATCTCCCGCTCAATGCAAGGTGTCTTTCAGGTCGTACTTTCACATGAACATATCGTGAGTGGTTTTCTCGATCTGGAGTGTGACTGCAAGACGGGGAAAATCTACCATAGATTACTTCCGAGCGTGGCCACGCATTTTCAGTCACAACTTCTCTAGTGGCACTGAGATATTTTAACCCAACGTGGGTGAAAAATTCCTGTATACCCTATCTATCTTCGYTCRATACAGATCACCATGACTCAGTTGATGCCCTTTGGCCTCCTTTCACGGCACGACCTAGGACAAAAACCAAAGTGACACGGAAACTGCACTAACTCAGATAATAGTCTCCAGTCAAAAGAATCGACTCATAGGAATATCATAGAAGTCCTCGCCACGACCAGGCTGTCTATGATAGAACTAAGGGACTCTATTATCGTCACTGTCCGGCAAAGTGTCATACAGTCTGCCTATGTAATCGACCAGTCATCTCTATGACCTCATGGTGTTGAACCAACCATCAATCCACTTACAATCTAGTCACTCTGAGACATCGCCTCATTAAAGGACTAGGAACAAAATACAAAGTTCATCCTGTTCACTTGAATAGGGTTCAAGTTTTCATACAACTTATTCGGATAAACAGAGTATTTAAATTTAGTCATCCTAAAAGAAAGAATTCATAAATAAAAACTTAAACAATGAATGTGATTATCATATATAAAATTGATACAATATCCAATTATTATATATCCATAATCTAAACAAATTTTGGTACTCGTGTCAATCCCATTGCGACAACATGTCCATTATGCTTAGCTTTTGATAAAGGCTTGGTTAAAGGATCAACAATATTATCGTCTGTCCCAACCTTACAAATGTCAACTTCCTTCCCCTCCACGTAATCTCTTATTACGTAATATTTCCTTTCCATGTGTCTGGATTTGTTACTCGACTTAGGTTCTTTAGCTTAAAAGATAGCCCCACTATTATCACAATACAGTGTGATAGGGTCTTCGGTGGAAGGGACTACTCCTAGTCCATCCATGAATTGCCGAATCCAACCAGCTTCTTTTGCAGCTTCTGATGCTGCTAGGTACTTAGCTTTTGTTGTAGAATCTGCAGTGACGCTTTGCTTGATGCTTTTCCAGCAAACAGCTCCTTCATTCAACATAAATACATAGCCATATTGGGATTTCATATCATCCCTATCGATTTGGAAACTGGCGTCCGTGTAACCCCTTACATGATACTCAGTTTCTCTTCCAAACACTAAGAACGAGTCCTTAGTCCTTCGCAAGTACATAAGAATGTTCTTTACGGCTATCCAGTGACTCTCACCTAGCTTGGCTTGGTAACGACTCGTCATGCTCAAAGAATACGTGACGTCGAGACGAGTGCAGATCATAGCATACATGATAGACCCAACAACGGAAGCATAAGGGATGGTCTTCATGCGTTCAATTTACTTAGGTGTAGAGGGACAATGTGACTTGCTCGAAGAGATCCCTAGACCCATAGGAAAATAGCCTCTCTTAGAGTCCTTCATATTGAACCTATCAAAAATCTTATCAATATAAGTTTCTTGACTTAATGCTAGTATCCTCTTGGACCTATCCCTATAGATCC
>VHZZ01008526.1:23665-38906 GCA_009801015.1 Silene noctiflora
ACAACTAGAGTTAGTTGTACGAGTGGGTTGATAATTTTGTAATCCGTAGAAAGGTACTAAAATTATTTATCGAGAATAGTGGACGTAGGTTTCGATTTGTGAAACTGAACCACTTCAAAATCCGTGTGTCATCTCTCGTTCGTTTACTTTGTTGTTTTTCTTTTGCATATATTACTTAGGTTTAATCAATAAACCATAAGTAATCACTTGATCACGCTTTATACGGAAGTAATTTTGAAAAACGAAAAAGTGTGCATACTCAATTTTTTTGCATTCGGGATAAGAAAGTCGGACAACTTGGTAGATATGGATTAACGCAACAAAGCGTCCTGCTTTGACGGACACTATCCGTTACAAGCTGAAGACGGATAATGCCCCTCTCACAATAAGGCAAGTGGGAGGGCAAGTGGGGGAGAAATGGAGCACTCCATAAATAGTGTAACTTGCATATCGTGAGAGGAGTAATCTCCGTTTTTAGCTTGTGACGGATAATGTCCGTCTTCAATGAGAATTTGGGTTAACCCAAACCCGTGGTTTTGGCAAATGTGATTCTTTGTTAAATTGTAGAAAAGGGAATTATTTAGAGGGTGTGGTCAAAGTTGCGAGTGGAGTGAAGGAAGGAGTGGAGAGAAGTGGGACATGCCTTGAATTTTGGCCTGGCCTAATTAAGTCGGGGTACCTTCAATTTGAAGAAGAAGATTTGAGGGAAGGCATCATTTTACTTACTTTTTAAATTTTAATTGTCTACGTGAGAAATGGTATTTCTTAGGCTATTTTGATTGGCCCAGGTTTTTGAGTACAGAGTACCCATGACTATGAATTAAGAGAGCTGACATTGTCGCCTTTCGTAAAATATTGATAAATAGCTCCGGGTTATAATATTTACAAAGTATAAAAGTCAAGTCATTTCAAGGCTTCTCATTGGCTGGTAAATTTCTAAAATTTTTGTTGCATATGGTCCTCCTCATGTTTTATGTACCATTTAATTACCCTCTATCCTCTCTTTTACTCAATTCTGATTAATTTTATTCAGACTACTCTTTAATACTATGTAAATTTTATACTATGTAAATATGTTAAAAAAAATTGTAAACATCAAAATATCCAAAAATTCCAAAAAAAAAAAAAAATGAATTCAATTGCAAAACGGAAATCAAAATAATAAATTACAAAAATTGAAAGTATGAGCTATATATTTTTTTGCTTGATGAGATAACATATTAAAAAAAATCAGCATTCATAAAAAAAGATGAAAATAATAATTAAAAAGCATAACATTAGAACATGCCAAATTAAAAATTAGGGTTTTCGAAATTCAAGGAACAAATCAACTTTAAAATAATTTACTTTAGTTGATCAAAATGCAATTGGATTGCTTACTTATTGTTTGTCGCCATTATTGTTGCGTGCTCTCAATGTTTGGCTTTTTACTAGGAGGGAGTGAAGATGAATGTAATTGTGTTGAGAAAAATTGGGGAAGGTAAAGTGTTGTGTAGAGAAAGACAAAGAAACCGACTGTTCTGGTTAATTGCAAATAAAAGAATGATTTTAATAAAGCAACACATAAACGAGTGAATGGTTAAAGGGTGTGCAAGATTTGTTATAGTGAGAACAAGGGACGCAGAAAATAAAGGGTTTTTTGTACTTTGAGCTTTAGAGAGCTAGAATGACCGATGAGGATCATCTAGGGTTAGGAGACTTGAGGAGAATAAATTCAGGGAGTTAATGGGTCAATTTGAGAGAATTGGGTCTATTGTAATTCTATTTAGATTTCGGCAAATATCTCGGTAGGTTCTTATAAAACGGTTCAAATAACACACCCCTTGAATAGATAAGACAAACCTTTTTACTAATCTTGATACAATATGTTTTTTGTCTTATGTTTGAAACTTGACCGTCTTAAATTATAATTTGTGTAAGACGGTAGTTATTATGAGATGATTTTTCCCTGAGATGGTTTCAGTATCTAAAAATAATTCTTTTATTAGAATTAAATGAATAGTTTTCTTATAAAAATAGACTGTTTTACAGTATAAGACCGTTTTATTCTAAATTTTTAGGCATGTTTGTCATATAGTAAAAAAGCAATTACCTAATATAGAATAGATAACAAATGAATAATATATAAAAATAGATAACAAGTGACTGGGACGGCGGGAGCAGTAGATTCATATTCATATTATAGTCGTATGAGCGTTTAGAGCGGTGATAATGTCAACCCATTTGTAATTTGGCTAGATTAGGATTGTTGGTCACCATATTTTCGAGATAATATATTGCTATGTACTGCATTGAACATTTAATTATTATGATCTGTGCACTTTCTGCACGGGTTTAAAACTAGTCAACTGTTAAAGGGTTATGATAATTTAATCAGAAATTTTATATTTGAGCTATGAGAATGCAACATTGTTAAAACTCATCAGGGGGAATTTTACTGCCCTAGTAAAGTAGTAGTAATCTTATGCAACTCGAATCCAGTCTAAATTGGATGATGTACACCCATAAAAATGGTAGCAGCAATATTTGTAGTAGTTTTAAAAGAAATATTACTTTGATAGCAGTTGGTAAGGTCGGAATTATACGTGACAACAGTTATCAAAAGAACCCTTATTTTTATTTTAGATATATTATTTAATAGAAATTAATTTTGGATACATCATTCACCCACAATTCAACTCATTTCCCTCCTCAATAAAGCAACACGTGTCCAAATATCATAAACACATGTTCGAGACGTGTCCAATACCATGAACACATGTCGAACACCTGCCCAAATAAGTGAAGAAAGTTAGACACGACTTTAGAGGTGTCCGACATGTTTAGGTGTATGTTCCATGAGTGTGGTGTCCGATACATGAGAGCTGGTTAAAAGAAGTTTCTGTACTGCTTAGGGTCAAACACAAGAGAAGGAGGGTAAGAGGTAAACACTAGAGAAAAGTGATAACTAGTTATAAGATGAGGAAAATAACTAACTAAAATAAAATGAATAGGCAAGATTTTTTGTAAGTGTATCATATTTTTTGCAAGTGTATCACATTTCTTAAGGTTCACATTTGTCCTCCACAATTTATGATATCAACATAATTAATTTTGGTTAAAACACAAGTGAATAACTTATGAGTCTCAGATTCATACTTATGAGATTAATTTAGTCAGAGATCTGTCTAAGTTGTTGATCATCACTTACAGTGACGTATGTAGCTACTATAGGTCCAGTGGGGTCTTCAGACCCCGAAGGTTTTAGAACAGTGGATGTTTTTTATTGTTAAATTTGTCTAATTTGAATGGTTGATACAATGACTCCATAGTAAAAGAGAACTACTAAAAATTACATTAAATCGATCCCACACTTTAACATTTCTAGCTCCGTCACTAATCACTTATGCGAGGGTTCTATCCTAGTACGCTCCCGAGTAAAAGTTAATGGCTTTGAAATACCTTGAAAGAAAGAAATGTAAAATTATAGTAGCGTAATATCCAGAATCCTAAAATAGTGAAAAACATAGACGATAGAGTGCATCATACTTCTAACATATTAGGAAACTTGAGAATGAAGTAATCCTGCAATACACTCTTAAAAATGAAGTAACATATTAGGAAACTTGAGAATGAAGTAACATATTAGGAAACTTAAAAATGAACTATGTAAATCACTGATTCACTACACAACTCAATTGGAAGTGAATTTTTCAAGGACAAGCTTCGTAAGTTATTGTAAAAATATTCTCACTTTGTTACGTAATTCTGTTACATGTCATTTTCACCGTTTATGTACACTACTCTATTCTTATGTTATACTGGAATACATCATTTTCATAACTTAATACACATATTGTCCCATTTGAATTTTGTTTGATCAAAATCGATAAAAAAAGAATATCATGATTTATGTATTCTTATTTAATTATGGTACGTGACCAACTAATGAATTACATAAATTTTGCAATTTTTCTTCAGTTATTGTTTTTCTAATAAAGTTAGGAGGCAAAGACTTGCGTCAAAAAAAAAAAAAATGTCTTACTCTATAATATGAGGGGGTGAAATTTACTAATATGTACTTTATTCCTAACATTTTAATTTGGATACCTTATGCAAAAACAACAAAATTACGCATTATAAAATTCCACATGCAAATCAACATACAACTCAACGCAACCAAGTAGCTAGTAATTTAAATAACTCTATAGTCGTTATATATGGGTTTTATCTACTTATGTTTCTTATTAATTTTCTTTTTTGGTATATACCATCCGCTTTAGTCCGAATTTGAGCCGAGTAGGACTACTAAAACGGCAAACCTCTCACTGACAGGCTTTAACGTAGAGTATTGTATTACTAGGACTAGATCCCAAGACTTCGGTTATACTAGAACAACCCTTATCGGTTGATCTAAATGCTAATAAGTCTTTGGTTTGACTAGTACGTGAATTGAATAGCGTAAGTAGGGCCTCACATTGATTACCTATATGATAATGAGTAGGTCGAAACAACCAAAATTATTGAAGAAGCAAGCAACGACGTCGTCTTAATAAATCAAGTGGATAGCTTTGGACAAGTTTGTTGAAGCAATATTTAAGCAAAAATGATTCAAAGACTAACAGCATATGCACTTATTGATAGGTAGTTGTCCGTTAAAGACAATTGTATGTCATCCTTTCCCTTAAACAAAGTTACGCGATAAGATTCATAAGGTCCAGGAACCACTTCATTTTCTACGTTGTAATCCTATTACCGACAATATTATCAAATCGCACCATTCTATCCATCAATTCTATGATTCTCATGTCTTTTTATTCATCTCAAAATTCATCATTCACAAAATATCTATTCCAACCGAAACCAGTGACGAATCTTGGAGTAGACAATATAGGGGCCGAGGTTTAAATTGTTTATTAGTGTGAATATATACTACTCATGACCGATCTAAGGGGTGTCGGATGATAATTTTAGCAAACTGTAATCTGAAAAATCAGTAAGGGTTAGGCCCTTTCCCGCCATAACTAAGTTCCTCCGCTGTTCTTAATACTTCCATTTTCTAAAATTTTACCGTTCACCTATTTTGAAAAGTGGGAAAAATATGGTGAAGTTCATGTTAGTAGTAAAACAAAGGCGAATTATCTATCTATGTTTGGTTAAGTAACACAATCTTTAAAATTAGTTTTAACTCGAGTGACACGTTTTATATTAAAGCTCTGTTTGACATGATATTGCAGTTAGTTATTTGATTAAAGTCACGTACTTGACAAATACAGCAAATCAGTCCCATAAGTTTGATATTATGTGCAATCAAGCCCCTTAACTTATAAATATAGCAAATCAACCCCATAAGTTTCTCTTAATGTGCAATTAACCATATATCTTATTTTTAAGAATAAATTTTTCTAATTAAATATTTTACTATTATTAAAAATCAAAATTATTGATTAGATTTTAATCCTAAAATTCTTGTTTATTTAAAAACATGTTAAAATAATTTTTTTTATTTAATTTGGCTAAATGTTCCTAATATGAGAATTTTTAATGATGTTACAATGAAAAGTTACATGACTAAATTTTTATTTATACTAAAATTGGTTCGCATTTTTCGTTGGATATGTAAATATTATATTTAGTTATTTAAGAAATATATTTAAAATAGTTTTTATAATAGAAAGGAATAGGTTTTTGTTTAAAAAATGGTTAAAAACTTGATTTGTGATTAATTGCACATTTTTGAAGAGTTTTGGGGTTAATTTGTTACAAGTGAAACATAAGAGGCTGATTTACACATAATTCACAAGTTATGAGGATAATTTGCTACATCCTCATACTTAACAGGTGTTTTACAAATATCTTATTTAGTAAATAAACAAGCCAATATAAAATCAACCTAGAGTAGCAAGTGATAAATACAACAAAAATAAATCATGTTCAGCTACTTCCTCCATTTTGGACAATTACTTGCATATTTCATCAACAATAATCGAGACAGAGGAGTATTTATGAGCAACATATATTTAGATGATTTAAAAAAGTTATAAAAATCGTTAAAAAAACAGAAAAGTAGATTAAAAAAATGAAAGGTGGAAGATTGTCGTATGTATAAAACACAACTGTAGAAGTGGTAGTCAAGAGTCAAAGGTCAAAGAAGAAGAGGGAGGGGCATGGAATGTGAAGCTGTGAAGAGGCCCAGGTTGTCCTCTTTCATTCTTTTCCTGGGTCCCTTGACGCGTGGCCCTTTTCTCCTTATTATTTTATTATTTATTTCTGACACTGGACCCCTCCACGAAGGTGGGATGAAGATCCGTCAAGCATATGGGTCCCAACGTGGATCATCACCAATCATTCTCGCTAACTTGCTATTGGGATACCTTACCCTGTTACCCATGCTTTATGTTTTGAGGATTGACAAAAATCTCAACTCTAGACGGATTTTTTTTGTGTAAAATAAAAAACGGATTAAATTTCATTATTTTATAATAAAATGTAAATATTTTCTGATAAAATGTACCATGAAATATTACCCCATAATTTTTTTTTGTTAAAAACGACAATTTTAGTTATAAAATTTTTTTATTAATGATTATTTTTTATTAAAAAATGCCGACATTTTCTTGTCTACGATGAAACCATCTCAAAAAAGATCTATCCGAGAGTACTCCATTCCTTACATTTACATCAAGTTATTAATAATAAAGGACTAAAGGAGCATGAAGTTATATCAAAGTTGTACATAGTAGCAAAATGAATTGATGGTTTGTTAAAAGAAATAGAACAAATTAACGATTCTTAAAATTCTTAAATATATACAAATAAACTAGTTTTAAACCCGTGCAGAAAATACACGGGGCGTAATAATTAAATTTTCAATGCAGTACATAACAACATATAATCTCGACATATTTATTCCATATTAAATTTTTCAATGCAATCCTAATTTTATCAACCAAAAAATTTAAATGTTTTCCGATTATTGTTATTTTATGTTTTCTTTAATATAGATCTAGAGTATAGGTGCTTGTATTTATTGTGTTATATTATCAAGCAAGAAATATATAATTCATAAGGTAAAATGTAAATTTTTGTAATTTATTATTTTGCATGTAGTATGTAATTATG
This sequence comes from Silene noctiflora, assembly GCA_009801015.1. Classification (NCBI taxonomy): domain Eukaryota; kingdom Viridiplantae; phylum Streptophyta; class Magnoliopsida; order Caryophyllales; family Caryophyllaceae; genus Silene; species Silene noctiflora. The sequence continues at coordinate 30,767 of VHZZ01008526.1, forward strand.
TATGTATGTATTGATTGTAAATGGTGTTCTAAATAAATTAATCAACAAAACCCATGTTTTTTTAGGGGGGCCATCTTTTTTTTTTTTTTTTCCTGAAAATCAAAAGCCAATAGAAACTCTCCAAATGACTTGACTTTTATAATATGTAGATTACTAATATGACAAATAAGATGACATTTTTTTCCGACTAATTTTGCAAACATCGATCGGTCCATATAGTCGAACAATTACAAAAATTAGTACATCAAATTTGTATACATATTGACACCCAATCTCAAATATTTTTATGGAACTCTCTGTACCTATCATTTCTTTACCTTTGCTTTCAGCATAAAGATCAACAAGACGAACAAGTATGATTTAAGAAATAAAAAAAGAAAGGCGAAAGTAACTTGCACATGGGAAGAATTATTGGCTTCTACGTTAAAAAACGAAAAACGTAAATAAATGATTGAGACACTCAAATAAGAAAAATATAAAAAATTAATTGTAATGCTGACAGCGACAGAGCCAGGAATTAACCCAAGCAGGGTGAAAAATCTCATCGGGGGCAAGCGGGGTAATGGCTTAAGGGAAATTGGAAAAATCTTGGAAAATATTAACTAAAAACTGTGAACATTTCGACCGCCAATGGGGGCGAGCGCCCCTGCTAACCATCTAACTCCACCAGTGAACACTAAGAACATATCGTACCTATTTACATTTCAAGGCAAGAGCGACTCTTTTTGGGTGCAGGGGATTCATCTACACCCCTTTTGTTCTGAAATATTTACAAGTTAGTTTCAACAAAAATCATCAAATATTTAATGGTGTAGTGGTAGGATGCTTACTTTGTATCACTTTGGTCCTAAGTTTGATCCTTGTGATTGTCATTTTTTTTTTGCACTTTTATCTCATTTAGTTATAAATTGTGTCTTTAATGCTATTTAATGCCTTGTGTTACTTATAAATTCGTTCTATTGTTTTTGTTGTTTTTTGGTAGTTTCATTCATTTTATTTTAATCTAGTGTTTTACTTTAGCCTCACGAACCTTTTTGTGTGTAAATTTTAGTACCCATTGCGAAATTATCGTAAAACTTTCGCACCCCTGATCAAATCCTAGAATCGCCTCTGTTTTAAGGTATACCGAAATACCTTTTAAATCGTAAGATTATACGAAATATGGTATTATATTTGAGCATAACTATGAAATAATAGATGAGAATATGAAAAGAATAAAGAGAATATGAAAAGAAAGAGTGCAATGTGGATGTAATGCAAAATGTACTAAAAATAGTTAAAATTAGGAAAAAGGTGGGCGTGAGGAAATGTAGAGAAGAGGTTAAGAGGTGGGTGGATATGTGGGGGAAGCACGAATGAATGAGGAACCTAAACAAAAACAAAAGCCACCAACTAATACTATTCTCGTCAAACATTTCCCATCGAACTATCTATCTTTTCTTGCACGTGCTACTTCTCCTCACTCCCATGCGTACCTTCTTGTTTAATCGCATCATCGCTCTATTTTGCGGACTATTATTTCTATTCATGTCTTGTCTTTGACTATACCTAATTATGCGTCCTAACTACTTTGAGTTCATCACATTTAACAATGCTCCATACATATCATACATTTTTAAGTCTAAGTCTAATACTTGTATGGGACTTTCGGAGGGATGTATGTTAATATGTACTATTTCCTCTAACTCAATTTAAGATTTATTGTTATTCTTACGCAAGAAATAAAAACATAATTAAGCGTTCTAGAATTACATAAAGAATAATGCCGTATTAGACTTTATCTTTAAATTCACTTTATAAGGACCAGCTGGTCATTTTGCATGCAAATGAGCTGGCTCATGATGCACATTAATTTGATTTGAACACAAAAATAAGATATTTTATCTGAGTCAGATGGAGTATTTAGCATTCATATATAAGTATCAATTATCTTAAAATTAGGGATGACATGGAATATTGAATTCGGATTTACTACTAACTAGTTTGCTATGGGTGGAAAATTTCAGACTCACGTAAGAGTAGCATAAGTACTTATCAATAGGGAAACAAATTTATAGTTGGATTTTATGTTAAAGATCTGATTCACGTAGATTTGCAAAAGTAGAAAATTTCTAAGGATTAAGGTTTGGACGGTTAGTAGACCTTATACTTGACAAATTTTATCCATTGTTATTCCTACATAATAACAAACATAACTAGACGTTCGTCTCTCATAATCGTTACCTTAAAATAAAAGTGCCTAATTGTGGTTACATGTCATATGTCAAGGCAACAAAAATGTTGGGTTGGCTTAGGTTGGCTGATAGTAGAGAGTATGAAATAACAAGACATAAAAAAATGGGTGAACAAGAACAAAAGTAGAAAGGAGATGAAGAGAGGAATAGAAATAGAGCAAGTAGGATGGATGGTATGAGACTGAAATTAAAAAAGGCCACACATAGTAGTTAAGATGTGTTTGTTTTGTAGTAATAATAAGTGTTGTTTTGTTGTACTAAGCTGTGCATACTGTTCTTTGGTCGTCTCTTCTGCCTACAGTTGTACAGTCAACCTACTTCTACTGTTTTGTTTTGCGAGGTTTTGCTTTTTTGTTTTCTTTCTACACTCTGGAAAGTAGATTTTAAAGTTTTGTATCCATCTAATTGACTAATCCTATTTGTTTTAGAATATCTGTTATTTTGCTACCCGCGGTTTAAATCAAATTTATGTAAAACGATTTTATACAAGAATCGTTGTAATAAAACGAGTTTTTTTTGTCAAAAACTACCTTATATTTAGGGGTATTTGTAAAAAGATTACCTTACATTATTTTTTTTGTTTTCTACCACCTTTATTTTCTTTAGTCTTGGTCAATACCTACCAACGCTAAGAATCTAGACAAATTTAGCTAGTTTTCTAGCTGAAATCTATCTCTCTTGACTCTTTTGCGTTTTAATCTTGCTTAGGCACGACTTTGGAAAGTCATAATGTACTTACACTTAACTTTAATAGATGTTCGAAGTTATTACTGAAATGTGAAAATATAAATTTTGCTTATATGAAATTAAATTAGGGGTTGGACGTAGTTGATCATTGTTGTTTGATGTTAAAAAAAGTCATGTGAAATAGGTTATTGTCGCTAAATCGACCAAATCTCGCCATATTTTCAACACAGGTAATTTTTGACCAAAAAAGGAGAAAATAAAGGTAGTCTAAAGCAAGAAAAATAACATAAGGTAGTCTTTTTACAAATACCCCCTAAATATAAGGTAATTTTTGACAAAAAACTCTAATAAAACATAAGAAAGTTTTACGTACATTAAAAATGTTGTTTACCGAAAATTGTAAATATTAAAACAATTACTCCCTCTATATATTTATGTTCTTTCCATTTCAATAAAATAATACTCACATATATTATAGAGAAATAGGAAAAAGACTTTTGCGCCGAGAAAATATTACTTATTACTCCGTATATTGCACTCCCTAGCTGGTAAGGCTTCAAAATCAATGTGGATTATTGTCTATCTGGTTGAGATTGAGGAAAATAAGGTGGAATAACATTTGATGTGAACACAAGTGTGCAACAAGATTAGCATGATCATTTGGTCAAACTTTAAATAGTACTATTGTGTTTATGAGTGGAACGATACTATTTGCAGTTCAAAATTGGTTTATGACTCACATTATTGTGTTTCGGATTACACGAGAGTATAGTAGAAATTGCATTGAACATGGTTGAACATCGGTTTAAAGTCAGATCAATTGAAAATCGAAACTAAACTTTTGGTAGAAAGGGTAAAATTTTAGTTTCATGGTATAAAATAGTCGGATCGGTTCTTAGATCTAATAATTGACTTAATGAAACTAAAAGATAAAATACATACTCCTACTAGGCATACTTGCTAAGACCACGATGATCTGTCTAATTGAAAGAAAACATGTTACAATAAAAAAACTGGAATACTAAAATGCCGTTGCGAGATATTTTTAGTAAAAATACTTGCTCAAAAAATAAAATAGACAAATGATTGAAATAGAGGGAGCCTGTTATTCTTTAGTCGCTAGATATTTTTAGTTAAAATTTTCCAACTTTTTATGAGTTTCTCTTACACCATTGCCAGTTCGTATCTGCTGAGATTTTTCGCCTCCCACGGGATCAATTTCTGGCTCCGTCACTAATGCCTTCTAAACGTGGAGCTTGTCACCTTGGTAAAAATAGGTGGTTTATTTGCCATAGTCTAAGCATACTTAAGTGACGACAGGTCTATAGAACAACAGATGGAAGATGCATAATTGCATAGATCAACGATAAGATAGGAGTCAAATAATTAGTCTAAGAATGAATTGGCCATCATAAGTCATGATGCATTCGGGTCTTTTGGCAATGCATAAAGTAAACTCCATGTAACTTTTTTCACGCTGCTCATAACAATTCCATTGTATCAACTAACAGCTAGCTTGGGATTTTATTGCCATCTTTTTAACCTCTTTTAAGTTTTAATCTTAAAAATAATTTGGCTTTAAAATTACTAATAATCACATAGGTGGGGTTTGACCAGAGTGTAAAGCTCTTGCTTTTAGTTTTTTGATTCAGAATCGATTTATAAAGGTTTATTTATTGAGCCAAACGAAACATATAGGGCCATTTTTTCATAAAGTGGATAGTGTGATTAAAAAGCCGAATCACTTGAAATTGACGCAAAAGAAAGTTAATTAAATTTAATCTTGCTTTGTTTATACCGGTTTACTTACTAATTTGTTCCCCAGGAACCCCTCTTTCTTAACGAAGTCCTCACTTGATAGTTCTCTAGAGACATTACAATCTTCTTGTTATTAGAAGCTCGACTTATAAAATAAAAATAGATCTAATTTCATGCCATACAATAATAGATCTCACAAATATGACTTGGTCCGATGAGGCTGAACTGAGATTTGAAAGTGCCCAAACATGACTTGAGACCCAAACTAACATGACTCGACCCGAAATGACCCGACTTGAAGTGACGCAAAATGACCCAAATACCCGAACAAAATGACCAAACTCAGAGTGGCCCAAACAAAAAATGACGCAAAATGATCCAAATATCCGAACAAAATGACCAAACTCAGAGTGGCCCAAACAAAAAATGACGCGACCCGTTGAATGACTGATAATTAATTATTGACACAAAAATAACACGATCCGAATGACACATTTGCCATGTCTAAAAAGTGTCATCACTTGAGACTAAACAATTATTTATTCTTGTTTTTTTCTATATCGATTAATTTTATATAATACAGATGAGCATTTTGTAACTTTTATTAGGAAAGTAACACTTGGTTGTACTTTGAATTGTAAGAAAGATGTTACACTATAACTTATTGCATATGTCGTCATCACATAAATTTAGTGCGAGTATCTAATTAGCAAGATTGATGGTGGAGTGGAGGGCGCATCGACAAAAAGGGGAGGATAATATAATCAAAGGCTGGAGGGAATAAGTAAGAAGACTACTAGAAGAGTGAGCATAAAGATGAATGAGCATGTTGAAAGAATAGGATTGGGTTAGAATTATGTGGTTTTCTGTGACATCCAAGTTTCATGCAGATAACCATGCAGTCAAACTTTATTTGGTCTAATTTCTGTTTTCATAAATTTAATGTCCAATTAAATTAATATATTACTTACATTGGATAATACCCACGTACTAATCTTCCGCATCAGACTTGTTGTCAGTAGTTAATCTTATTATTTGTTTGATTCATTGACCTATAGGGGCTATATGTGGAATATATATGAGCACTTAAATGTCACACTAGCTTGCTTCAATGTGGCCGTGGTTTCCGACTTTAAGCCTTGTCAGATTAAACTGTGGGTAAGCCTAATTAAAAGTTCAGAAACATAGAATTGTTATACTATATTGATGTATGTTAATAAAACCACTCACGATAAGTGGTCCATAACTTGGCCGATGAAACATGCATGACTCGTTTATATATGTCAATTAAATAAATGTATGTTAATAAAACGACTGGTAATAACTTGGTCGATAACTTGGCTGATGAAACTAGCTCCATGAAGCTATCTAGTAGCTCAAATGGACCCACAAACTGATATATGCCAACTAAATAAATGTATGTAAGTTGCTTTAAGCAACAACTCTTATAGTTTAACCATTGGAAGAGTTTGTAGCTTAGAAGTGTTATAGATCAAAAGTGATGTGGAAAGTTAAGCTAATTGGGTTGTTGCTTATCATTGAAGATGCTCTAAAAAAGTAGAATTATGCGCTAAGTCATTCACTACAAAAAAAAAACATCTTAGAGCAAGTCCAATTTCCAATGGTCTATGCTTAAAATTGCAAGCTAGTGGCTAAACCATTGAAGATGGTCATGTAGGATGACTTGGTTTAAGCAACTAACCTCATAAAACTAGTATCTTAAAGTGACCCACAATTTAAAATCAATCAATAGAAAATTAGTTACATATTATAATAATTAAATAAAATTTATCAATTTTTATTTTTTTATGCTATGAAAAAAGAATTTGAAAATACAAATGAAAGTATGAAAGCTATCATAAAAGCTAGTTAAACCATTGGAATAATATGGTAGCTTAAAATGGATGTGGTTTAAAATGTGATGTGAATTTGTCAAGCTAGTAGCAAATAGCCTAGCAGAGTAGCGGTGGACTTGCTCTTAGCTACTTCTGATTTGATACATCATGTTAATTAACTCGGTAAATAAGAAAAAGAAAAATGTCAGTTATTAGGAGCCATTAGCTATGATTTTGGAGCATTTTCAACAACCTGGACGACAAAACAACTAATCATACTCAATCGATTTCAATTAAATCTAAGTCTCGACCACGAAATAACCATAATGGACGAAACATCGATTCCTTGCTTAACATGGAGCAGAGTAGTGGTTACTCCGTATTAATTAGTGGTACGTCATTGTCACATACAGTTCCATGGTAGGGAGTATTTCATAGTTTGACTTTGGACAAATAAAAGTTAGAATGCAACATGCATGCATGCATGCATAGTGAGTACTAAAGTGCAGTAAAGGGAAGGAGAATCGAAGAGCTTTTGGATAGGCATCTCTCAATTCAACTTGAATATATATGCGTTTTGAATTTTGATGATAAAGGCTTAAGCATTCTAAAAGGACGCTGCTGGTTAACTGCTTAAGGTATAACTTTATAATACAGGTACATATTCGCTCACCATTATCTGTTTCCCTATATACTTAGAATCATATGTGGATCAAATAAAGAACATAAACATGCATGTCCATAAAAACATACGACCTAATTAAGAGAATTAATGTAAAATGATTCATAATAATTGATAATTCAAATTGAAGTGGATTGATTATTGTAGCCGATGGGGAGGGTAAGTTTTTATGTAGACGCGAGATCCCTTGTTAGCCGAGTCAGTGGCAGAACCGGGATTTGAGTTTAAAGGGGTGAAAAATTTAGCGGGGCAAACAAGTAAGGCCAAAAGATAAACTTCGAAAAAAAAATCCGAATTTAACTAAAACTTGCGAGTTTTTCATCTTCCAGTGGGCGCGAGCACCCTTGGCCCCCGCCTAAAATTTGCCTACCTTACGTAGTTACACTTACGTCCTTCACTAGAAATACAATTCTCTTTGGTGTAACTTTGCGAATATATTCCGATATATCACCACACGAGTCATTACTACTAAATTCATGAAAGTATATTGTACTTCTTCCAATTCACTATATTCTTCCCTGTTTCCTTGTTCGGTTATTCAGATTTTCTTCCTTATTTCCTTATTTGGACATATATTATCTCTAAAATGGACAGATATACCCCATCCCTATCGCAACTACATCCATAACTGCACCACTCATCCTCTTCCTTGCCATTGCCATTGTTACCGCCCTACCATCAACCACACCACTACATCTGGTAGCCAAATAACTAGGTGTCGTACTACTAGAATTAAACTACCAAATTACCTACTTATAAACCAAACTCAACTCTATACTATGCAAACAACAGTAGTAGTAAAGCGTAAGTAAGGGTCGAACCCAAGAGAAGGATTTAAGCTAAAACTTAAATTTAGACAAACTAACTAGTTACTAATTAAGGTACTAATGACAATTATGACTCAACAACCAACACTAATCACAAACTATGGTTATTAACAATGA
>VHZZ01008527.1:32928-45608 GCA_009801015.1 Silene noctiflora
ACTAATAACAACAATAATAGTAATAACAAACCGACTAATTACTAAATATAATTAATTCGACTAATTATTATGAATTAGTGAATGCAATGAGCTTTCATACAATTAAGCACACAAAATCGAGTCGGAATAAGGAATAAATGCGGGAAAAATGCGGCTAAAATGCTACTTATCAAACACTGTTTTGGCAAACATTTTCTAATTAATTCTATAATTTTGTCTTTTGATACAAACGTACTACAAGTTAAGAGTATTCATAGATTGTTTACTTCCAAAACGAAAAGTTTAGGTATAATATATTTTTCTTACACTTTAACTTAATATTTACTTATATAGCTATAATCAATACTATGTAAACATTTAAATTTTGTTAATTTTTCAATTTAACATATACATAAGTATATTTATTACAACACATATCTTCTGATTATATTATTAAGGTCATTACTCATTACTTAACGTTTATATACGGAGTAAAAATGTTTGAACCTTTTCTTTTGTGCATTCTAATACAAAACATTACTAATAGTAAATTTTATAATTAAATTTAAAGGAAAGTTAAATATCATTAGTATAATTGCTAAATTCTGTAACATTCCAATCTAAAAAAAAAGTCACGCATTCGCGCGGGATCTACGCTAGTACTTCTATTAAATAACTTTGAACTATAAACCTAAATTAGTCTGTATGTAAATTAAAGAAAGGTACAATATAAAATTTGGGCGACTTCCCTCTTTGCCATCTCCCAAAAAAAGATACCTCATCCCCTCGATTAATTGTTTACCTATTTTATTTTGGGTGTTTCGATTAATTGTTTACCTTTCTATTTTAGGAATATCTTTAATGGGTAACTTGATCCTCCACACTCAATTTGGTCCACTTGTTATCTAATAACTGGTCCACTCCTCTTTCCTTGATTTTTGTGTCAAAACTAAGTGTGTTTGGATAGAGAGATTTAGATGGAAAAGGAGGGGAGGGACTTGGAAGGATGAGAAATCCCTTGTTTGGATAGCAAATGGGGGGGGGGGGGGGATTTGGAGGAATCCAATTTCCCTTCTCTAAGCCTAATCAAAATCTCTTCACAATAGGCAAGATTTGGAGAGAAATTATATCCTAACACCCACACCCCTTTCCCCCTCCCCTTCCCTTCTCTCCCTTTCCCTTCCCTCTTACCCCTCCCCTCCATTTCCCTCCACTTTTGCTATCCAAACACACCCTAAAGGTAAATATTCAAGAGGGTGTGACTTAAATACAGCTTCTTAAAGTTTTCAACCTAATATTCTAACAATATAAAACCTAAAACACAAAGTGGGATACCAAATGGGACAAAAGATCCTTATTGAGTATCAGTGGTTATCAAAACTCAAAAAAAAACCCGCATGAGCCGAACTTTGGCCTGGTTAATCGGTCCGCGTAATCGGCTAGATCCAACAACCCAGCCTGCACTATTGGGTTGATCCTGGCCGGGATACATTTCTCCATTTCGAACTTAGAACCAACGTCATATGTATTATAGTTGTCCATTGTAAGCTAAATGACTTGTCGGAATGGGGATGTAGCTCAGATGGTAGAGCGCTCGCTTAGCATGTGAAAGGTACGGGGATCAATGCCCCGCATCTCCAACTCTTTAGGCAATCTTCTATGATGGCTTTCTATATTATTTCAATATGAAGGGTGATCAAAGAGATTAGTAGCTTCTAACCCAAATTGTTATCACCTAAAAAGGATTGAAATACAAAACATAAAAGTCGACGTCCTTAAACTCAACCGAAAACTTTACTACGAGATACGGAATAATTTGCAAGCTTAATGCTCCTATTAATATAGACCTCGCTATGGCGTGTAAAACAGAAGAAACATAACCAAAAATAAGCAAGCTAAGACATCAGCCTTACAAGTTACAACACGAGTTGTGACAACCATTTTCTGATCTCATATAATTCAATAACAAAAACTGCCCGCGATATGTATATATAAAAGATGAAGCATAACTGCATATAGACTTAGATGGCTCAAATGACAGAAATCATCTCTAAGGGGATATATGGTAGATTAACTGGCTGATTTAACTTCTCACAAAGCCAAGCAACGATCAACCAAAGAAGCTGACAATAATAACTCTTTAAAAAAATGAAAAAGAATTAACCAAATGAGAGATGAAAACTAAATACACAGCATAAATCTATCCAATCGGAGCAGGTGCACATCTTGACCTTCTGCTAGTATATATAAGGTATATCTGCTTTTCTCTAAAATTCACTTCATGTATGAGATGAGGTCTAGGAATGTTGGACCGACAATTGGGTGTAATTCGAAGAAGATCCCGCAGAAAAGAGAAGGGTTTTTACTTCTTACTTGTCTCCTACTTGTATTGAAGAAAATTGGATGTCTGAGACTCTTGTTTCACGCCTTTTCTTCCCCCGTGAGCTTTTCTTCCTTGACCGAGCTTTTGGAGGCCGTTTGACAGTTTCTTCAACGAAATGCTGTTCAACAGCTGTTACTTTCTCGGTTGCTGGGAGTTCGGGAGGAATCTCTGGCCATGGTGTGTGTTTGGCAGGGACTGTTATCTCCAGAGGAGGGTCAATAACCCATCTGCAAGAATAGAAGTGCATCATGAACAGCATTAGCCTTCGTCCTCTTACAAGTTACAAGAGTATATATATCATCCAAAGTCCGTTATGCATATTCAAACGTTCAAATGAAACGAAGACCTAGCAAAAATGAGGCGGCCCTAATCACTTAACTCAAGAACTGATTTGAGTCCCGAACATGCCTAAAAATGTGAAGTGACTTGGAGTGGACTGTAGCTTGTCCTTGAGTTGTTGAACTTAATTGGACCCGATCCAAATTGACCCAAAGTGAATATATTGGACTCAGGGATCAGGGGAGTTAACAAATTACTCGGGGGAGTTCACAAAAAATAGAAGCCACCCCTCAAAGGCTAAACATTCCTCAATCAACAATCAACATAGTTTAAAAATCTTCGGTCCAAGAAATAATCACCCCTAATCTACAACTGAGAACAAGACGTCATATTAGGGGGGCAATTTCACACTTCCATAGAATTGTGACATAGAGCCATCAAATGACAAAAGAATGAAACTTACGGAATAACAATCGTGAATATTTAAAAAGTCCATCACAGAACAATTGAACTCAACAGCCTTACAGAAAGTCGTAGAAATGTGAAATGGCTACTATGGAACAAGAAAGAAATTATTTTTAGATGTTGCACTATAGACCAATAATACCTCAATACAAATGCATGACTTATGAAATGGCTGGTCGCCAAACAAGACTGTTTACCAACATAAACATCTGCACAGCCATAGCAAACTAACAACAAAAGCACCTCATTGCCTCAAGGACTGTCAAAAATTACGGGGTACAATTTATCCTGAGAAATTAACATATATGAAATATCATTACTTTGTGGTTCTAATGTGTGATTATTAACTCACCCTAAATTCCAAATAATAACCCCACACCCTTCTCCCCACTAACCACTTCCCATTTGTCCTTCGCGTTACCAGTGGCATCGCTCTGTCCTTCCCCAATCCCCATTGTCAGCAACATTCTCTTCTCATCCCCGTGACCCTAGTTGCACTTCCATCACTGCTTGCCTTCTCCTTTCTCTTCACCTTCTTTCCAATCCTCGACCACACCACCTCTTCCTCACATACAATGTAACTTACGATTACTCAGCCAGATTTACTAGAAATGTAAAGAAATCCTTAAAAGTAACAGCACTAGTGTATTCTACAACCCCATCGGTCACCACGCCCTATGGTAGTTTTTGTAAGTCTGGTGGTGAGAAGTAGTTCCGACTTCTGAGGTGCCGGTTGTGGTGGTGGCCTTTGGTGTGATAACTACATTTTGAAATCATGTTTTCACTAAATAGCTTCCCCATTTGCATGTGTAATCATTTTAAGATTATAAGAGTTGCGCCCAAGTTGGTAAGAATAACATAACGGAGTAAAAGGAATATATTTTAATGCCGGAACATTTTCGTGTTAATGGATTTATCAACTCTACCGAAAACAGCCTCTAAGACCTCTATTATTAGAAGGGGTAGATTGTTGAGATAACCAATGCACATATATAATTACACAATTGAAATTACTAATGGATATTTACCGTGTAGCAGTAATGCACTACAATAAAGATTTTTAACTATGATTTCCTTATTACACTACTTCCAGTGGAGCTCCAGATATGAAATTCTTTTAAACTTTGGGATAAGCCGCAGGGGTTAACCCATTGTAATTATGGAACTGGAAAACAACCTTGCTTATAACAAGGGGAAATGTACTTATATCCGACCCCTACCTTGTTTAAGCGAGAGAATAAGAACTGGGGTGATGACGACTACGTGACCTCTTGTGGCAAAATCACAAGTAAACAACAGAATACATAACTATGACAATTCAAAAAGACCAACATTACTTACAAGTTCCGACAGTACAAAACATTAAGATAGTCTATGTGTAGGTGAATCACAAATACCTAATTGATGAAATCCAGAACCAACAGAATGAATGAAAAATGCTGGAGCGATGGAATATTTGAGAGACCATTGAAGGGTGGGTACAGTGGGTCACATGCACAACAATTGCTAATACTGGGAACTGTAATTTTATTAAAAAAAAAAAAAAAAAAGTATCATTGTCGTGTTATCTAATGCCAAAGGGCCAAAAGATGAAATCGCTTGGAATTCCTATCCTAAAAGAGGAGGGGGAAAGAATACCTCCCTTGATGACGAAACAGCACTTAAAATTATAATGGACTTAGATAGGAACTGAAGCTCGAAATAGAAATGCATAGTAATGAACAGAAAGTATCTTTATGCAAATTTGCACGAAAACAGAACCAATAGCAATTCATACAGTTCTTCATAAGATTTCCACCCTACTTTAGAAGTATGCTTATAAATTATTAAGAGTAAAGGAATAAGCATGAACTATGGAGTCATAGAATGGAAGGCATGCAAAGTCAAGTCAAGTACAGAATGGCTATATGTAACGTGATCAAACCAATTAAAAGTTGGTCAACAAAACTTACCCACGGGGGAATTTGCTGTCTGCCCGCGCTTCAACACGTAGCCACCAAAGCATAACCTTGCGGCCACAACTTCCAAGGGGTTCCACCACAGAATGGTTCTTCAGCAATGACAGTGGGCTCACCACACTCTCGTCAGCCAAACCATCGAGATCATTCATCCATTCTGGCTTATTGACATCATCTCTCCACAACAATCTCGAACTCAACACAAACCCAGCCCACTCTGTCTTTCTAGGCAATACAGTCCCCATGTCTCCTATAAAAACAGCACTCCTCTCTGCATAAGGAGTTGCATCAAAAGTGTACCAACCTATCAAACTGTCCGTCGAATTACATGCTGGTCCCTGAATAGGTAGAGCACTCCCCTGCTTTTCCACCTCCCTCACTTTCAAGGGCGAGTCAGGATCACCAGAATGCACTAGAATCCCAACTGTAAGTGCCCCGACCCGATTCACTTTCTGTACCTCATCAAAAAACTCCAGACTATGCATGTTACTATCATCAGCGAACATCACTATCCCATCCAACTTCTGCTCCATCACAAATCTGGTCCATGTACACAAAAAAAAAATCAATTAAAATTAATCCTACAAACAGGTATTCTTAAGCTCCTAATAGTATCGATATACTAATACTAATAAAATTCATTCAATACTCCAATTTCATATCATTACTAATCCCACATTGGTTGTTGCCAATCCACAACCCAGTAAGTTCTTTGACGAGATGGTCGAATTGACTAAGCGGGCTGAGTTTTCAATATTTGGTGGTGAGCATTAAACCCTAAGGCTCAATACACCAATCAAGGACCTTGAGAACTTCGCCATTCTAACCCACATTATTACTCATCCTAGTAACTACTACATTGTACTTTGTATCAACTTTGCAATCGGTGTCATTACTCAATCTACTAACAACAAATAAAATCAGCATATACCACATCGCAACTCATCCTAGCAACTACCAACATTGTACCAACTTGAGTATAAATGGGTCATTAAACTGTCAACTGTGATGAGGCCTAGATATTCAAGTATTACCTCGCTCATCTTATTGTTAATAGAGAGAATTACGTATAGTAAATAGACCTTGAGTTTCTTGCTTTCTGTTCATGCCCTGATCATGAGCGTGACAATCTCTATCCACATGTTTTACATAGGGAATTAGTTACAAGTTCCTCGATTCAATTATCATCGCAAAAATCATTATTGGTCATCAGAAAACAGTCTTTATGCGTCTTGATCATAAATGTAACTAAATTGCAACTCATTTATCATAACAAAACCCGCAAATCACTACTAATCCTACGAAATGCTAAAATTGTAACAACTTGGCACCAAGATCATAACTAATCATCTAATACTACAGCAAGACTCATTCTTACTACTACTCCACTGCAATTCATTCAAGCTAAATAAAAACAAATGTAGAAAATCGAACAAGGAAACAAACATACCTGAGAGCGTGCATCCGCATAAGGTCCTCAACCCGATAGCGATCAGCCCAAGTAACCGGCATCCGTCGACCAAACCCTAAATGAACAGTCCTAACTTTAGCCTTGGAAATCAAGGCAGCGGTCTCATTAGTGATCCCACCCGCCTCAACAACGACCCAAACGACGTCGTAAGGTAGATTCATAAGCGAATGCATAAGACCAGTAAGATGAAGCGCCTGAAAAGTACGAACATAAGTAGGAGTAACAACAATAAGAGTCTTAGGATCCTTAACACCGAATTGTGCCCTCTGCTCCTTCTGAACTCTCTCAAGTATCCTATGAGCCCGCATGACCTCAACCGGGTTCGGGTGTGGCCAAGGGCGGATCAAGATCCCATGTCGGCCCACCACGACCCGGCTGGACGCCACACCGGTCCGATTCGACACAATTGGAGGACGGAGGATCGAGGGTGACATAAAATGTTGGGAAGACGTTGAAAAGACGAGGAAGAAGACGAGGCGAGAGAATCGGAAACCGAGGACAAGGCTGATTAAGCAACATAAGGCGTGCAGTATTATCCAAAATAATGTAGCGGGTGACTTGACGGCGGAAGTGATGTCAGAGACCCCGTCGACGGTGGTTCTAAGGGAGTTGCTCCGCCGTGTGGCGGTCTGATGGAGCAGCGAAAGCTGCTTCATTTTTGAGGAGGTTTGTAAGATGGAGTGAATAATTGAGGAGGAATGGAAGGGGGAATGGGGGAATTAAAGTAGTAGTCGGAGGGGGAAGGAAGGTGGTTGATGAAGATGGAGTTTGCTTAGGATTAAAGAATGATTTGCTTGTTAGTCATTTTCTACCACCTACTGCTAATGTATTATGTATATGCAGTACTTTATTAGTCTAATACGAAGTAATAATCTTGAGTAATTAGGAGTATTATATTTTACTATTACTGGATATGTTCAGACAAGGGGAAATTAGGAAATGAATTTGGGGTGGATGTTTTAAGCATGCTTCCTCTTTTATTTAGGAAGCCGGATATATAGCCAGATTTTTTTTTCTTTCTTTCTTTTTTTTTTTTTTAAAAATGGGGGGTGTTGGTCCAGATTTTATTTTTGTTATTACAAGTATTAGTCGTGTGAGGGACTAATGACTTTATCAGATGTTATAATGGTATCTTAATTAGTCTACTAGGAGACTAAATTTACAATTAAATATTACGAGTTAGTCTTTCTTCAAACGAGTTATTTTGATCTGAAATAATAAGACGGTATTTTGAAATCATATTACAGCCAAATGTGACCACTTTTGGAAAACAACATACCACCATAAAATGTAACACTAACTCGACCATTATGGTTTACATTTAATCATATATTTGTTTCAAACGGAATTGATAGTTTGTAACAAGAATTTGCGAAATATTACCAAGTACAAGATATTAAGGTAAATTGTTTACTTTTATAATTTATCCTTCCAATTCTTAGAAATTCCCCATTTTCTGCGTATGTTTATTCTTTAGAATTGTTTAATTTCTTATATGATTACGCTTGTTGATATATATCGAAGTCTAAGCGAGGGTAGTTTAGTAATTGTGCCATTTATTTCTTATTGCTCAAGGCATTAGAGCATCTCCAATAGTAAGTTAATTGTCACTAGCTTACCTTTGTCACATCATTTTCTTAAGCTACAACAATTTCAAGCTACAATTTACACCAATGGGTTAGTCAACTTATTACTAGCTTGATTGGACCCACTTAATATACTTCTCTATTTATTTATTCAATTTTTAAATTTCGAACAAAAAATTAGAACTTTATTAATGGGATCACTATTTCCCTATTGATTATATTTCACTTGTGGGTCCATTTAAGCAAGTAGCTCTATGGAACTACTAGCTTAAATTTTTTTGGGCAAAGCTAGTCTACATGGTCAACTCCAATGGTTGAGCTACTAGCTTGCAAGCAGGTCCCTAAGCTAAACTATTGGAGATGCTCTTATAGCCTATATAAGGACATTAGATAGTTTGTAATGATCATTTAAGACAACTTTAAAAATGAATTTGTGAACTTTATCTCATTTGTATAATAAAATCTAGGTGATTATTCATTACATTCTATTATCTAGAGTAGCCTTATAATTCTTGTAATTGAAACTGCATTTTTATCGTTTTTCTATTCGTTTTAGTTTCGATCACATCATTTGGTTATCAGAGGTAAATTTTCCCTCTACCTGTTTCATATTCATCCAAAAACAATAAAAAAATTCCAAAATCCAGAAAGTATTTGATCGGTATTTATGGCACTTTTCCAGCGACATTACATCTCTTAAGGTGGAAAATCCACAAATTGGTCGTAACTATTGAAGAACTCGCTATAATAAGTTATGCCACACAGAACCAACTGAAATAATAAATAATTACAACTCGCAGCGGAATTAATTTAAATAAACTGAATACTATAAATAGCAAATGTCTCGAACTATGTGATCTAGACTTCTAGGTAGACTGGCCAAAATCCTCACGCATCCCCATGAGCTCCAAAGTCAACTAACTCAAATACATGTCAGTCAATCTGCTATCCAATAATTGGTTCATCACAGGCGTCCACGAATACGCAGTCAACCACGAGGTTGAGTAGAATAACTAACAATAACAAGTATAAGACGAAATAAATGAAAATGCACAATATGATATGATATGCAAATGCAAATGCCAATGCAACTGAGCTCATCACCCGAAACACCCGTTGAGGTAAACTCATCCCAACCGAAGTTGAGGTAAACTCATCCTGGCCCGGGGAAAACAATGCAATCATCCCAACCGAAGTTGAGGTAAACTCATCCGAGAGACAAGTCCTGCAGAACCAGCCTGGGGAAACCAATGTAATATGTCATGCAACAATAATAATTATCCATCCCACAACGAATCTGAGGTAACCAATGCAAATGTCATGCCAAAATTAATAATAATAATAATTACTCAACCAATGCATCTCAGACACGAAGCTGAGGCATCCAACCAAAATAATAAAACTCGTCCAACAATCCATTAATCATCCAATTCACATTACTTAGTAAATTGTACAAGTCAATAAAAATAACATACGAGTTGAGTAGTTAGCCTACCTTTTCAGCAAATACTCCAATAAAAGCAATCCAAGTAATCACATAATATTACTCTTCAATAACCGTCACCTAATAAACAAACATAATAATTTATGATTACTACTATTCTATTTTATCGATTAGTTAAACTAATTACTTCAAACAATTAATTAAATAACTAATTACGAAATATTAATATAAACTAATTTACAAAAAACCCGACTCGAAACTTCACACAAAACCCACAACACACGCCTCTCAACCATGTTATTCACAACACCCGAAACCACCGGCACACACCACCTTACGCCAGCCACTCCCCACAATTCTGACCACCCAACATCCGCCAACAACAGCCACCACACGAGCCACCACACCCGACCCTACATAACCCACAATCACCAGGCCTAACTCTCTCGCTCACACAACCATCACACGCACTCACTCCTTCTCAAAACCACTATACAATCGTCGTGGTCCACCCCCTGACCACGATAATACCACCATCATCATCACCTCACCACCACGGTCACTACCGTACCTGTCAATGCCCCTAACTCCCTCGACAAACGCCGCACACGCCTTCTCTATTTTCGCAAATTTCCGGCCACCGGTGCACCAACCACCTCCTATCACCACCACAACACCACCGTGACAGATGACCCACATCCAACAATGCCGCCCTACCTTCCTCTTGCCAAGACAACCAATACCCATCACATACAACTCGTCTTAAACATGCGACAAACAAACGACAACAACGACCAAACACCAGTGAACCACTATCAACCACAACCCACAACACTCGCCCTGACACCCTCGACAACCCCAAGGCACGGTGGGGAACACAAACCTAGCTAGGACACGGTTTAATAACAACAACACAAGCACCTATGCTAAATTCTCCGGCCAGTCACCACCCAAGACGCCACCTACAACCACCAAAAACCACCCACATCCGACGACCCACCAGAGAAACACAACCGACTCAAACCCAGGTCACGAACGCAGCAAGGTGGTCAAGCAGTCTTATGTTAATACACGGTTTAATCCAACAACAACCAATCAAACCACCCCTCTTTCGTAGGTCAACGATGGTCATGGGTAGGTCCGGTCAGTCTCACGGTAAGGGTCACGGTCAGGACTAGGCTAGCTCACGGCTTATGCTAAGTCACGGTGGTCAATGACCAATTATAAACAAAGATTAAAAGATGGTATAGTTATAAGACGGTTTTACAAACTCACCTTGAGGCAAATCGTTCAAATCTAGAAAACCCTTATTTTTTTTTTTTTTATGTTGCCTTGGGATCTTATGTGACAATTAGAGTCTTTGTGGGAGTGTTTGGTTGCTTATATAGTAGTAGGGTAAGTCAATTAGAAAAGAAATCGGGAACTTATTATTATTATTATTATATTATATTATCATTATTATTTACTTATTATTAATTATTATTAAATACTACTATTTATTATTACCCGTCCCACAGCTATATACTTTTATAAAATAAATGTGATTCATAAAATACTTTTAAATAACCTTTTAATTACAAAATACGTTTCACAAAAATATCGTTGACTAACCATTGACCAAACCTCAAAATACAGGGTATTACAAATATGTTTCAGCTGACTCAATCAAACTATCAAGTACTCACTTCTCCACCGTTATAATACTCGTATTTTTCTAAGGTCTCACTCGGCCGAGTACACGAATTACTCGACCGAGTGGGCTATCGATTGGGCCATCGAGTATGATGGATTGGTTAAAAAGGACCCTGCTTCGAGTCACTCGATCGAGTGGACTCCACTTGACCAAATGCCACCGAGCACTCGACCGAGTGTTGTCACTATCGCTAAAAGTCCGCGCGAATGCATGTAGACCTTATCCCTTTTAACCTTTTGTTTTTCAGTTTTGACCATCCATTTCCCACCTACCATTTCATTCAAACTCTCCAAAAATCCCCTCACCTCATACTCTTGTATTCTCACCACACTCTGGAGATTCGGTTTCTAAATCTTGTTCTTGTTCATTTGTTAGCATATGTAAGTACAACCTCTTCCTCTTTTCCTTGTTCTTTCAATTAGTAAACCCTAATTCCTTTATGGGTTGTCTTATGGGATTTAATTAGGGTTTGGTCTAATTTGAAGGGATTTAGAGGACTAATTAGTATTATTGTTGTTGTAGTATTATGTTGTGATAGTTAGTCATAATTTGTGTAGGGGAAGACTTCATTGAGGAGCCCTTCTAGCTTGATTTTTTAATTGTGAAGAATTAGCAAGAGGTAGGGTTTCCCTACTTAGTTTTGATAGTATGAATGTTTGTTTATTCATTTGTTATCATGTTCTACATAATCCATGTATTATTTTCATGATAACATGATGGTTGACAATTAAGGTTCATGACATATTAATGAGGATAAGTATTCATGTTAGTTGTTGGATAAGTGAACTCCATATCATGATATCATCTTAATGCATTGCAACATAACTATGGAGGATTGGTAATTACATGGTTGGTTATTATTACTCATGTGGGATCTTGTCCTAAAGTGATTATTAATGCATGATGAGTCTTAATTGCCTTGTTTGCATATTTGATTCATTGTGTTTGTTGGAGATGTTAGATGGAGGTGGTGGTTTACGTCATATGATTGTTGAGGAGACGTAAGACGGTTGGGAGACTGTCTTGCGCTCGGGTCACCTTTTGGAGCTTCCCACTTCAAGAGGGATGTGCACATTAATGGCTTGAGTCATAGAGGGACATGTGTAGTTAAGACACGTCGTCAGGCAGGGGATCCGAGTCGCTCTCGGGCCCGGTACTACGGGCGTGTTCCGAGTACCTTTTTACGAGCTGCGGTCCGGGTATTTTGGTGGTGGTGTTGCGATGCCATCACCGGGTTTGGTGTGGTGAGTTGGTTACCATGTTTCATTGTCATCATTCATTATACATTCACTAGCATTTCATATTCATACAATATAGATGAGCATTTGTATTCTCATGACAAAACAAATGCGTTTCAAATATCTGTGGTGAGCCATATGATGATTTTCGCTCATATATGTTGGGATTCATTAATCTCAAAAG